>BQNB010122695.1:0-20237 GCA_026074375.1 Tanacetum coccineum
GCATTTCATGTGCAGGTTGATGCAATTGTGTGGTGGATAGATTCTGGTGCTACAACTCATGTTTGTAAAGATCGTTGTTGGTTTAAGACATTCGAACCAGTGGAAGACGAATCTGTACTTTACATGGGTGATGAACATTTCGCTCCTGTTCATGGCAAAGGAAGCGCAACATTAGAATTTAGTTCTGGAAAAATTGTTACTTTGTTTAATGTGTTGTATGTACCTAAACTTCGTAAGAACTTAGTTTCTAGTCATGTGTTGAATAAGTGTGGATATAAGCAGGTTTATGAATCCGATAAGTATATCTTATCGAAGTCTGGTGTGTTTGTAGGATTTGGTTATTATAACAATGGTATGTTTATGTTGAACTTGAATAAAGTTCCTGATGATTCAGATTCTGTATATATGTCTTCTTTTACTGTTGTTAATTCCCCATTATGGCATGCTCGTTTAGGACATACGCACTATAAAAGAATGCTTGAAATGTGTGGTATTAATGAAAATCCAAAAAAAATGTACTACTTGTATGTTAATGAAAATCACTAGGAAACCATTTCAAAGTATAACAAGGAAACCTGTCATACTTGAATTAATACATAGTGATTTGTATGATTTTCATGCTACACCATATTTGGGCAATAAAAAGTATGTCATAACTTTTATAGATGATGCCTCTAGGTTTTGCTATGTTTACTTGCTACATGCTAAGGTTGAAGCCCTTGATAAATTTTGAATTTATAAAACTAAAGTTGATTTGCAACAAAATGACTTCATTAAAAATTTACGCACAAATAGAGGTGGTGAATATTATGAGCCTGTATTTTTCCAATCTATAGGAATCATTCGTGAAACTACAACTCCTTACACACCATAGCAAAATGGTGTGGCTGAAAGGAAAAATAAAGCTCTTAAGAAAATGGTTAATTCCATGTTATCTTACTCGGGTTTGAGTGAGGGGTTATGGGAAGAAGCCATGTTAACGGATTGCTATTTATTAAATAGGGTTCCTAATAAAAGGAACAAGACTACCCCATATGAGGTTTGGTATAAGAAACGACCCAACTTGGCATTTTTACGAGTTTGGGGTTGCAGGGCCGTTGTTAGGCTTCCTGACCCGAAACAGAAAACTTTAGATGAAAAGGGTATTGATTGCATCTTTGTTGGATATGTTGAGCATTCCAAGGCATATAGGTTTTATGTTATTGAACCTAATGATTTTGTTTCTATAAACTCAATTATAGAATCAAGAGATGCTATATTTGATGATACCCGTTTCTCTTCAATACCTAGACCAAAGGACATTATACCAAATGTGCAAGAATCTCAAATGGATGATCATACTGATGATGTACCAAATGAGATTCCTGAGCCTCAAAAAGGTAAAAGAGTTCAGAAAGCTAAGCAATATGGTTCTGATTTTCAGCTATATTTAGTTGAGGGATCAAGAGATCAAGTTGGATCACAATACTCTTACTGCTTTAGCATAGAGGATGATCCTAGAACATATAATAAAGCTATGCAATCTCGGGATGCTGCTTTCTGGAAAGAAGCAATTGATGATGAGATTGGTTCTATTATGGAAAATAATACATGGGTTTTATCTGATTTACCTCCTGGTTGCAAACCTTTAGGTTGCAAATGGATCTTCAAAAGGAAGATGAAACTCAATGGAACAATTGACAAGTTCAAAGCTCGATTGGTAATCCAAGGCTTTAGACAAAAGGAAGGAATCAATTACTTCAATACCTATGCACCAGTTGCTCGTATCACTACTATTAGATTGTTGTTAACCTTGGCTGCTATTCACAATCTAGTGATCTATCAAATGGATGTCAAAACAACATTCTTGAATAGTGATTTAGATGAAGAAGTGTATATGAAGCAACCGAAAGGGTTTGTTATGCCAGGTAATGAGCATAAGGTGTGTAAGTTGGTTAAGTCATTGTATGGGCTGAAACAAGCACCTAAACAGTGGCATCAAAAGTTTGACGAGGTTGTGTTGTCAAGTGATTTTAACTTAAACCAATCCCACAAGTGTGTATATAGCAAATTTGATAGCTTCGGTAAAGGTGTCATAATTTGCTTATATGTTGATTTTCGGAACTGACCAAAATTAAGTTGATAAAACTAAGAAGTTGATCAAAATTCTCAATGAAAGATATGGGAGAAGCGGACGTTATTCTTGGTATAAAGATTAAATGTGAGGCTAAGGGGATTGTCATTACACAATCTCACAACATTGAGAAAATACTCAAGAAGTTTAATCGTGAAGATTGTTCTCCGGTGAGTACTCCCATGGATCCGGTAGAAAAGCTTAAGCCGAATACAGGGAAACCTGTAGATCAGCTTGAATACTCAAGAGCTATTGGCTGCTTGATGTATGATATGACAAGTACTAGACCTGATATTGCTTATGTTGTTGGTAGATTGAGTAGGTTTACTAGTAATCCCAGTAGACAACATTGGAAAGCAATAACAAGAGTATTTAAGTACTTGAGAGGTACTAAGGATTATGGTTTATCATATGTTGGATATCCTTCGATGTTAGAAGGCTATTCTGATGCTAGTTGGATAAATCATGTTGACGATTCATCTTCTACGAGTGGATGGGTGTTCCTACTTGGGGGAGGTGCCATTTCATGGGCTTCCAAGAAGCAAACATGCATCACTAGTTCTACTATGAAATCTGAGTTTGTAGCATTGGCTGCTGCCGGTAAGGAAGCATAATGGCTAAGAAACTTGATTCATGAGATTCCAATTTGGCCGAAACCAATAGCACCAATATCTATCTGATGTGATAGTGCTCCCACAATGGCTAGGGCATATAGTCAGATATACAATGGGAAGTCTAGACACTTAGGTGTTAGACATAGTATGGTAAGGGAATTAATCAGGAATGGTGTGATTTCTATTGAGTTTGTTCGAACACAACATAATTTAGCTGACCACTTGACGAAGGGTCTAGCTAGGGACTTGGTAAATAAGTCAGTTAAAGGGATGGGATTAAAGTCCAAATAAATCTACTACCTATGAGATACCCAATTCCCTTCTAATACAACGTTAGAAGCTGAATTCAATGTGGAAAGCTCATAGCTAGAGATTGGAACACAAGTTTTATCTTCCCGAGGTATGTGTTCAGACCTGCAAGTGATGGTTAGGTTGAAGTTTACCTTCTTAATGGTTCTTTTGAAAAATTGCAATGCAGGTGCAAGATCTAAAGGGACCACCTATGTGAACATGAAGTTTAGCCGCTTCAAGAAGCTTGGACTTAGCTTTCTATATGTTCATCAATGGATTAGGACACATGGCTTGTAAAGTGTCAAGTAAATAAACTTTAAAGTGTTGTAGAAACAAATGTGTATAGTATCTTCAGGTATTCAAATGGATTGACGGGTTCAATCGTTACAACACCCCGATTTTTGAATATTTGGAATGTGTATTATACTAAGGTGAAAATTTAATCGCAAGACATTTTCATTTATGCATTTGTTTGTTTCATTGTGTTTGTTTTAACATAATTGCATATATCCTTATATATGTTTTAGTAAATCAAGGATTACATTAAAATAGGGGGATTTGATGGTGATTTTAGTGTCATCGACGCCATTTGTGTAATGGTGATTTACTAGAGACCAATGAGGTTTCATGTTCGGCTCTAAAACAAGTTAAGGGAGTGTAGAGTGCACGCTTATTGAGCTAACATGTAATCTATCAAGACAATAAATTGGAAGTTTACGTCGTAAACTTATAGATGTTTATGCCGTAACATTCAGTGAGGTGGTGTAACCTTTTGACAAAAATCATAGTTTGGAAGTTTATGTCGTAACCAATATGTTTACGTCGTAATTAACATGGTTACACCGTAACAAGGTTTTGTTACGCCGTAACAAGGTTTTGTTACGCCGTAACAAGGTTTTGTTACACCGTAACAAGTATGTCAGAAGGTTGGTTAAAATCGATTTTAACCCACTTTAACTGTTGTTAACTGTCTCAATTTCTTGATATATTTACTCAGGAAGATACTTGGTCCATAGATAACAAAAACACACAGAAAACACATGAATTTTCCATACAATTCCTTTATTGTTCTTAATTCATGCTTCTTGTGCCTAGAACATAAATTGTATACTCTTTGTATTATCCCGATATAGATTTCGTGCAACCTAAACATCTTGATAGGGTCGAAATACTTTATACAGAAAGTGGAATCATTACACGATATAAAGAGTTATCCAGAATAATCACACACCCCCAATAATCTAACAACTCGGACTTTAATTCCAGGGGTCAACTAATTTACAAGGTTGGCCTTTGGTGTATCCCGTAGAAGTAAGTAAGCAAGCGAACCATACAACTGTTTGTCTCTTCATTACTTGATTAATTGATTGCAAGATAATAAAATGCAGGTCATAAAGCTAATGCTTATGTTGTTGATTCACAGCTGCACTTGGCATAATGTGCATGCTTTCTCAACTTTCTTGAACCTGGAAGTATGCGTGGAAGTGGAACCCGTTGATTTGGTCATGTATATATGCTCGACGATTTTTTTTGTTTTGTTTAGTTTTAGCATGAATGTAAATATGGTAATGTTCAACAGAATATTGGCTTTTGTATCTATATTGTAGTTATGCTCATCATTATAAAAATAAATCTTGTATTGGCCCTTATATTGTGCTGATGGATATGAAAAAGCAATTTCACTTTTTGTAGATTTGTATTCTATGTGCAGACATTGCTAAAGTATAGATCGTTGCTAAATAGCAACAGTCAATGGTTGTTTCTAATTTGAGAATTAGCAACGACTCAAAAAAGATTAGCAACGACTTCCCACTTTGTAACTGGAGATATAGCAACGAAGGTTGTTTGTTGCTAATGTCACTGCTAACGTCATTTAGCACTAGAATTAGGCTTTTTACCTTTTTAGCAACCGGACCGTTGCTATTGACAGATATTCTAGTAGTGAAATTATGTGAAAGCCGTTGGAAAATATTCATGATAAATCTGTGGGTGATAGAACCCACGGATTACCCATAATAAAATCTATCAACAATAGTCAATGCTCTGTGGGAAAATCAATGGCAAAATATTTAGCCACAAGGTTTATATATACGGAACAATCCCATGTGAAATTTGTGGTTCTTAATTTGCAGAGTTATATGAAAACGACATCTATTCTTTGGTGATATACTAGTATTCGACCAAAATAATAGTCTTAAGCTTTCATTCTCAGTTATGGTACGCGCCAGTATTTGTAGCTAGTTTAAAGATTTATAGTTGCAATCACTTAAACAATATACTAGACATGCATATTCAATTTGATATGCATCAAAATAAACAATATACTTGACATGGTTCTTGTTTAAATGCCAAATCCCTTATATGACTCACCATCCCCTGAAATACTCAATTCCGGTACATTATGACAAGCTTAGCCCCCATGACATTGTGGAATACTGCCTTTTACCTGTACAAAGTCATAAGGAGTGCTCCCCGTCAAAGGCAGCGATTCGGTTGGTTTGCTATTGATATACATTAAAGACCGAACCTTTCTACGAAAGCGTTACGGAAATGATCTACCTTTATATTCAATTTGATATGCATCAAAATAATTAGTTATCGGCAAATAAATTTTTTATTGTGAGATTCCAAAGTCCTATTGACTCATTTTACTTAGAGTATTCACAATGAATCAAGTTATAGAAATCTTTTTATTATTTTATAAAGTGTTTTGAAAGAGTTTTTGTCATTGTATTAATTTTTTTACAAAGACTTGGTAAGCTTCAAGTCTTTTGTAGAAGCTTCAGTGGTTAAATGTGTAATGCATTGAATGCGTTGATGCATTATAGATGCTCTTATATGTTTCTAATCAAAGTTATTAGCTTATGCTTGCAATACACACACCCAATTAGAAACTAGATACACAAAATTATAGCTAGAAAGAACCTGCTAAACTTGCACAAACTAGCATATAAAAATGAACTCCACAATTAATTAGTGTCATTTTACCTTTTTACTTAAATAAATAAAGGGGCCTTAAATAAATATGTACTTGCAATGCACACACCCAATTAGAAACTAGAGCTTTTGTATGGGTGTGTTTTAGGATCGGTTGGCTGACCAGCCAGCTAATGGCGCGAGACACCACATCGGACTAGCGTTGTCGAGGCTGGCGCCAAAAACACCAGTCCACGCAGTGGGATTTTGTTTTTGTTGTTTTAATGTAACGCTATGCAATGGTCAGAAAACGGGAAAAAGAAGGCGTAAGGCCAAGAATCTAGCCTTTTTTGGCAATTACATCTCACATTTTCTCAAATTTTCACCCTTTAAAAATCCTATAAATACACTATTATTCTTTCAATTTTTAAACATACTTTCACTATCATTTCTACCTCTAAACTCAACAATATTATTTATTGGTGGTAGCTTAATCTCTCTAAATGATTATAAAAATAACTGGTCTTAGTATATAGATAATTTTCCTACTATGTATATATTTTTGTGTTTATGTTGTCTTGAGTTTTTTTTTTGGGGAATTATTTATTTGTTTACAATAATCGTCAAAAAGATTATGGTAATTAATAGCATCAAACTAATACGTAACATAATTATGATTATATTTAAGTATGTGGTTGGTAATTTAAACATACACGTTTACTATATTGGTGTGTTAAATTTATTTTAAGTTAAATATAAGTTTCATTAGGCTTTAATCATACAATTATTTAATTAGCTGGTTATTTGTTTGATTTGATTTTGAGTTTTATTTTGTCTTTTTTTTTTTGTGTTAGTTGTAGGTTGTTTTGTTTTTTGGTTCTTTTTCTTATTAGGTTTTTTTTTATTTTCATTTGTTTTTTTTATTTTTTGTTTTGGTTGTTTTTTTATTTATCTTTCTCTTTTTTTTATTGAATTTGTTTCCAGTGTGATTGTGATTTGAAACAAACGGCCGCAAGGAATCGCTAGGTCCTTTTTTGGCCAGTACTATCTCACATTTTTTCTCAATTGTTGTTTTTTCACCTGTTTAGAAAATCCTTATATATTACATGCCTAGTAATTTTTCTTTTTGTCTAATGTTTTGAGACACATACTTTCAGTTATTCATTTGTCGTACTTCTAAATCTCAAACAATATTTTTTGTTCGTTGCTACTACAAAAAAGGTAACCCCAGTATACCAACAATAGATTGAATACTCAATGCTCAACGTTAGCCCATTAAACGCCAAATATTGTAATTCCTCATCTTCTTTTAAATCCGAGTGAACTACAATATCATCCAAAGAAAATTCTCATTCACCTCCATTAATCGCGCACCAATCCAACTTTGCCTATATCATTGTCGACAGGATATAATCGCATAATAGACTGAATGAGAGCCGCAATTTACGCCAACTTTAACCCATTTATAACATATTTACGTACTTCCGTAATCAACAAATGTTATTATCTATGCAGATATTTTTGTATAACTACAAATACAATAACTCTAGATACAAAACCCAGAATTATACCAACAAAATCGCTTTAGTATAATTGCCTCACTTTTTCCCATATCAACAATTCCGCAAAAATAAACACTCTAAAACAAACGCTAAAGAATTTGAGGGACTTTTCGTCACCCAAAAAAAACTTGTCAAGGCATTTATTGTGATCTCCATGGGTGGAGTAGAAAATATGTTCCCCCTTTGCAAAAAATAAGTCACTACATTTGTCGATCTATCGCCTTTTCTGGTTGTTCGTATCGACCTCTCTTGTTTTTGGCTATTATTCCTTGTTATTTTGGATTGTGTTGTTTATACAGTATTTGATACTTTTGATCCTACTGTTTTTAAAACATTGAGTTTTTTCAGGTAGGATCTGAGTGTCGTTGGTTTTATTGTGTTCGTTGGGTTTTTTGTTGCATAATCTCACTTTTTTTTAGGGTTTTTTGGATTGCCGTTTTTGTAACTTAAGAAGAACTCTTGGTTTCGATTTGTTTTAGCCTTCATACTTACTAGTGAAGCTCGATATCATGTTAGTGTGTTCGTTCGCATTATGTGTTTCTTTAGTCTCCGGTCAAAACAATTAGTTAATGTTGTTGTTAATAGGAATGTATCGAGAAAGAATCGGGCTCGATTAGTTAATCAATATTGTTTATTGTTTCGGGGTTTAATTCCCATGGAGCAAAAACCCGCAGCCCTGTGGTTCGGATGTTAAATATCCCGCGCGTCATCTAACGCGACGGGGTTCCTATAAACTCTTTTCTATCTTTGGAAAAGTTAGTTGTTCAAATAATAAATCTTTTCCTTTTCCTATTTTCTCTCATCTCTCTCTCTCTCTTCTTTCTCTCTCTAGAACAACTCACCTCTCTTTCTCATTTCTAGTTCTTGATCCGTGATTGATTCATGTTATGAAGTGTTAACGGGATCTTACCATTGGCATCAGAGCTACGTGTGGATTCGTGGTTGATTCGTGTGGCTAAACAAGATCAAAATTCGTGGCTTATTTTGTAAAAAAATACCCACGGCTCAAAAAAAATTTTGGGTCTAATGGTTTGTTAATCTTGATCTTCTCTTGTTCTACACATCAAAGAGGCTATGTTGTATCAATTTCATGTGTTATACAAGCTCCAAGTTCGAAAAATAAGCTTTAAAAGGTTGGTGTTCTTCGTGGAGAGTTGCTTCATTTGTGATGATCCAAGAAGAAATACTTGTTATAGGATGCTTAATCTTCATATATCTTCTTAGTATTGCATAGTTTTCTAGCTTATTTCGTGTTAAAAGTTCATATGGATTAGATTTTGGCAAAATTCGTTTCTAGTGTTCCTTTGGTGGAGGTTGCATATTAATATCATTTGACAGGTTGGCAATTTGACAGGTTAGGGGACAAGATCCTTGAATTTTATAAGGAATATTGTCATGGCTGTTGACTTGTTCAATGGCGAGTTTATATAATAATAAAAAGAATTTTTTTTTTTTTTATCACCACGGTTTTCCATTCTTGTGGTGAGTTTCCTTTTAGGCGGCGAGTTGCTAAACGGCGAGTTGTTAGGCGACGAGTTGCTAAACGGCGAGTTATCAAACGGCGAGTTGCTCAAAGGAACAGGCAGCGAGTTACTCAATTTTGCCAGCGGTTTGCTATTAAAATAAGGACGGCGGTTTGCTTAATAGTCACAACGGTTTGATTATTTTATACTGCCGGCGAGTTAGCAAATACTGAAGGCGGTTTGCTCAACACCTAACGTAGCGGTTTGCTCTAGACGACACCCATTTTAGCGACATTTTTTTTACTGAAAAAGTTGAGTAATATATAATTTTTTCTATAGCCTTTTTAACTTATTTTTACACCAAATTCAAATTTTGGTAATAGGGTAAAAAATATTTTTTTTCATAATCCAACTGCGCCGAATTCTAAACAAATCATCAAACCATAAGCCAAAACCAAAACCATCAACAAGGACTTAAACTGCGTAAATCATACAAGAAAACAAACCTCAACAACAATCATAAAAAAAATTTAATTCATTCACGTTTCTATTGATTTTGTAAAATCCCGTAAATTCATTTATCGGTTTTAATCATAGACGTGTAAAATCTCGTGAATGTGAATTGCATACATAACCATAATTTCAATCACATCATATCCACTTAAGATCCAACAAAATCTTTCACACTTCATAATTAATAACCATTCATTCATCATGTCTACTCCAGTCAACACATTCCTCAAACAGATGTCAAATGCACCAATAATATCATGGAGCTGGTTTGAAAGAACATCCACCAATGCTGGACCAGAAGATATTCACAAATGGAAGACACGTTTTACTATGGTACATTTGACACAAAACCCTGACAAGTTCAAGCTTTTGAGCAGCGGAAAGTCATCCTGTAGTTCCACAACATACATCAGTCGAAACAATATTGAACATGACTCCAGAGAACAAATAACACTTTCAGTCTGAAAAGGAAGCAATTTTTCTTGCTTTTTAACCGGTAATGAGAGAATAAATCTATTCAACTGTTGATGCTTGCAACACAGCAAATGAAATGTGGATAGCCATTGAAAGGCTACAACAGGGTGAATCGTTGAACGTACAAGATGTAAAGACCAATCTGTTCTGGGAATTTGGGAAGTTTACTTCTCGAGATGGAGAATCCATGGAGTCGTATTACTTACGGTTTTACAAATTGATGAATGAGTTGACAAGGAACAACTTGCAAGTTACAACAATGCAAGTGAATGTTCAATTTCTTCAACAACTTCAACCAGAATGGTCAAGATTTGTGACGATTGTCAAGCAATCAGAAAAGATAGACACCGTCTCATATCACAGACTGTTTGACATTCTGAGCAGTTTCAACTGGAGGTTAATGATATCCGTGCTGAGAGAATAGCCAAAAGTGCAAATCCCATTACACTTATTGCGGCGCTCAACCATATTCAGATATACTATCAACACCAAAACCCTCAAAGATCAAATTCAACATCATCTTCCACAAACCAATGCAATTACCAGACACAAATGCAAAGGATATCGCCAAACCAATAACACCTCAATCTGAGTCAGTTTCAGTTTCTGATGAAGACAGTGATCCTGAACAAGCTCAGAGGGACAAGGAAATGCAAAAGAATTTGGCACTCCTTGCAAAGTATTTCAAGAAGCTCTACAAACCTACCAACAACAACCTTCGAACTTCTTCAAACTCCAGGAACAAGACTGAAGATACCACACCAAGGTATGAACAAGACAATCATCAAGGCAGCTTTGGGAATCACAGGACAAGACGAGTTGTTTGGGCTAGGGCAACAGTAGCTTCAGGGTAGTGCAACAACTGGGATAGCAGTGCTTAACTGCAAGGGAAATGGGCACAAATGCAAAGGAAAGGTAGGAAAGCCAAAGTGGGTTAAAGACTACACGTATCACAAGGAAAAGATGATGATGTGCAAACAAGCTGAACAAGGTGTTCCTCTGCAAGCTGATTTGCTAGAGGACATGGATGAAGAGATTGATGAACAGGAATTGGAAGCACATTACAGTTACATGGCAAAGATTCAGGAGGTCTCACCTGAAGAATCTAGCTTCTATGGTCAGACCATTGGATACAGGTAACAAACAAGATGAAGAGTAGATGTGAATGACAATGTGGACGACTTTCTGAGAAAACCTAATCCATAACGACACATATGTTTTGAAGAAGGATGATAGCAATGTCACTCCTGATTCATCAAATATATGTACTAATGATAATCAGGTTGATCAAAATGCTGCAGAATGTGTTGATGAGCATGCTGCGCTTGCTAATTTAATTGCTAATTTAACTCTTGATACGGAGGAAAACACTGAGGAAAACAAAACGATTTTAAAGCAATTAAAGAAAGCAAACGCATCATTGACTCAAGAATTGGAAAAGTGCAAAACTAACCTTGATGAAACCAATAGTGCTCTGGGGGAGGCTATTAGTTGTCGGGATAGTTGTCTGATTGCACTTCAGAACAAACAGAATGAGTTTGAGAAGTACAAAGCCTTTAATGACCGGACGATTGATTATGAAATTCTTCAAACAAAGTTAAATGAAACTCTAGGACTATTAGCTCTAAAAGACATTGAAATTAAAGAAGGTTTGAAAACTAAAGCCTATGAAATTTCAGTTCTCAATCAGAAACACGATGAATTAGTCAAAAAGAGTCTTTTAACAAGGTCACAACTAGAAGGTTATCTCAAAGAGAACACAAAGGTCATTTCGGATTTAAAGGTTAAGGAAGAAAAAGATATTGACAAGATGATTGAAATGGACAAACAGTTAAAGTTTTTGAACGAAATTGTTTATACTCGTAATCAGTCAATTCAGACCATTCATATGTTAGCACCCAAATGTGCGACATATAATGGTAGACTAACCTTTGCCAATCCAAGGTACCTCAAGAAAGCTCAATCTGAAAAGCCCCGTTTGTATGAGATCCCATATGATACTTCTGATCCTGCAAACAGATTTGCCCCTGATAGGGAAGAGACCATGACTCTTGATAACGAGAGTAGATCAAAATTGAATAAAGATTATGTTAAACCATATGATTACACAAAACAAAATAGTCTTTATGAAATTTTCAAAGCACCCTCACTGGAGTATCTTTATCAGTTGGAACGCGGAAAGGAAGTAAGGAATACAATGTGGAGAAAACCGTTTGTTAGAACAAAACCAAACATTGCTAAAAATGTGGCCTTTCTACCCGTTTCGGAATCCATTAGTAAAAGTAGACAAGTTTTTAACGACATGACATTTAACATCAATCATTTTAGAACGATTTGTGATCAAGCTTGGTTTAAACATACTAGTGATTATTTTCGGGTGCCAACTGCTAAAGATATGGAAGTTTTGATAAAACCTTACTCATGCATCTTCATTAAGTCACAAATGACTCAGTTTCGATTTGAAATGAACTTAAAAACAGAAATGCATGAAGTGATTTTGATATGTACGTTAAATCTCCTTGAAAACGAGGTTGACGAATTGAATTGAATAAGGATAATTTCTTCAAATATGTATGATCTATACTTATCGATGAGTGTTTTTTATTGTGTCTAAGATGGTACATGTTCATATTTGCATTCTCTGTATGATTTAATGCTTTTGCTGAATTTCAATACATGTATCTTCTTAAAGTCAAAGATCTTGTGAATGTCTTGACAAAAGATGTCAAACAAACTGTAATCTGTAATAAGAGTAGTTCATATGCTTTTAAAGAGTTTTGCAAACTTTGGAAATACACCTCGATTTCTCTTGAACTTTCTTTACAACATTGTAAAGAACGATGAAAAACAACCCAGTTGCAAAGAAAATGCTTCAAATGTATTTCGAAAAGAAACTTGTGAACAATATCAATGAAATACAAGATTTGAAGGCTCAAATTTCAATGAACAAGAACATAGCCATAAGTGAGTTTAAAGAAAACTATCGAGAACTGCAAGGGGGAAAGTCTGTGGAAAAACTCAGTTTAATAATCCATCTGTTGGTTCGCGACCAATATGCTCAACGAATTTCCAAAAACCATCAGTTTTTGAATATCCGAATTCTTTTTCAAATTCTCCTGAAATGAGAAGTTTTCAAACGAAACAGTCACGAGTTAATAAAACTATATGTGTTTGTCAGATGGTTTGTTTAAAAAGTCACTCAACAAGACTGTGCCTCAGATTAGAAAACAGCCGTTCGAAACCCAATGTGATTGCACCTGGTCCCTCTAGGAATTGCCCAATGCTTGTGTCACATCTGTCACCAAGGGAAAAGTGGCTCAAATGACATGGTCTTAACTACTACCTAGAGAACGCTAAGAAAAGTGCACAACTTCAGAAAGAAAAAGAAGTGAATGGAAAACCTAAGGGGGGGGGTGTATGATTCATCCTGTTTAGATTACCAAACACTGCGAATGGTTGCAAACACAAAACCTAAGAATGGCAAGATCATAAGTGTCAGGTTTCAACAAAGATGTTCATTAGGAGAACATAGGAAACAAAAGGCCTTTCTTGAAGTTTGAAGTTCTATGAAATTGCAATGTCCACATGCAAAAAATGAGCCTTTACAGTGCAAATCTATGTATGAATGCGTCTTAGAGTACCTCTCAAGGTTAAATTACTCGTGCCTCTGCACAGAATAAGGTTGCAAAATCTCCATAAGACAACAAAGAAGATATATGCCATAGAATAGTCAATTGCATCTAAGGAAACCAGAAAGACAGATCCCACAGGACATAGGTTACTAAACAAAAAGACTGTCCCTGAGAAACATGAATCCTATTATCTAGTTTAGGTGTGAAAAAATACGGGTTGAATCCTTTAGTAAATGTTCGTTTAGGTGGACATTCCACAGGAAAGTTACTCAACTCTTGCACGGGCAAGGTTGAAAGTGAGCCCACACATGGTTCAACTGTAGATATCTATCATATTCAGGCATGCAAACAAACTCTGGGTTTAAGTGCAGGTACATCATTCAATGGTCAAAAATAACAACGAATTGACATAAAACTGCAGATGAATATACAATGAAAAGGCAGGGAAAATCTCAGAGTGTGCGGTTTCTGAACATTTTTGATATCTAGAAACAGTGCCAGAATGGTTTCACAAAAAATGATATCTGTCAATGACGTTTGAACAAAACAGTGCAAGCCTGGTCGTCAACGATAAATGGTCGTATCTTGAAAATACACACTTCAAGGCCTCGTTCCTCATTGTTCAAATGACGTCAGTTCACATAAGTTCTGGCCTCGTTCTTCATCAATGACTTCTGATCATAACCGTTCTGAACTCAGGAATTTCAGACCACAGCAAACGAACCGTCAAGTTCAAAGCTGATGGTTCCAAAAGTTGTTCTCTAGCAGTCAAGACAGCTACATCACGACAAGTGTTGGAATTTACTATTCCACCATCCATAGCATGCTGAGGACAACGGTTATAAATACATATACCAAAATCTGTGTAAAATAGAAAATTTCCAAAAAGAATCTTCTCGACATGTCTCTTGAATCGAGTACATTTACGTGCTTAGAAAATGTCCGTATTAACATTGACACGGGTGTTGTAATGAAGTTTTGAGCGAGAGTTTCAAATAGTTTCAAATATGTCATTTCTTATTTTCTAAAATGGCTTATGGTGCAAATCTCGAGTACATAACCTGGACTTCAATAAAGGAAGGTTTATAACTTATCCTCACATCGAGAAAAATTACGTTTCTCGGTCTTAGAAGCTATTCTTACAAGACATTCAATGTTTTTTTTGCTCAAGAAAAGGGAAAGTGTACGTTTCAGTGCGCTTACCCTTTACCGTTAGAAGAGAAGTCCTCTAACATATGGTTTTTCAAAAAGTTGAACACAATTTTTCAAGAATTTCTCGATGACAATTCTAATCTTCTTTTTTTTCCCCCCCCCCCTTTTCCGTCCCAAAAATTGTGTCGTTCAAACACTCCATCCTCCACAATGTTTTCAGAAGACAAAAATTTTTCAATTGGTATATTTTTTAGCGGGGGAGTTTTTCAAAAAACAAAGTTTTAATGTTCTTGGATACATCATCAACGACCATTCTTATGTATTCTAAAAACATTATCAAAATGTTCCAAACCATTCATGCTGATAATATTTTCTCCCACGGAATTTTCAAGACATATTTTAATCACAAGGTATTTCAAAAACTAAGTGTTTATTATTTAAAATAAGGGGAGAAAATGTATTTAAAATATGATCTAATTGATCTATGTGCATGAACAGGAAAGAAAAGGTTTCATGGTTCGATCTTATACCAACAACATCTTAATTTCACGTCGATTCTGAAGTCCACTAAGGTGGTTAGGTTAGAATTCAATCCTATGTTATGATCCAACCGAACCGGAGGATCTATCCCAAGGATAATTAAAGATAGAAATAGCAGTCCTTAGGTATGAATGGAGATGATGGTATAATGGGGATAATGTCCGACTAGATTGAGTTAAACACTGGAACAAATCCAACATGGTGTTAGTAATGAGTCTTTGGTAAGCATTGAGGGTTGAAGAAATAAGAAATTTAAAAAAGAATGTATGGATAATGGTTTAACAAAGTGAAGCCTCCACACAACTTAAGGCAGAAAACCGGGTCAATTCATTATGCTGCCAGAATCACAACTGTTGATTGCTGACATGAAAACAGACATCATAGGACCCTAGTGATGCAATTGTACAACCCTTCCAGCACATTCGGGTTTCTTCAACGGATACTATGTATCATTTGTCAACGGAGATACACACGTTATCGTATTGGACATCTCACTCCGAGATTGTTGATATTGAATGGTGGCAAACTGCTCTACGCTCGAGTAACTAAAACCAATTGCACTAATTGAGTTAGAGCCCAAGAGATCAATCAAAATCTCATTAGGACACATTCCATTTCAAAACACCTTGTTGAACTTCATCAGGTTCACAAGCTGTGCGGAGTTAGCAGTGGTCCTAACGCAATTCGTTGTGATATTTGCCAGAACATTCAGAGTGATACTCTTTAGTATTCACAATGACGAATGGAAATCCTTCCAGTGTCATCATCAAACAGCACTGCGGTAGGTGACTTGCGAGATTCTATATGAATCAAACTTGTGACAACTGGATATCGATTTGGTTCAGTAAATGAATTGACGGTTGATGAATTTTGATAAAAACATGACACTCTCGATGTGTTACAAAAACTCTTTAACGAGTGACACGTCGATTGATTTTCAAATCAATTTTATCGTTACTCACTAACGTAAACCTGCAGGTTAAAGCTTGGTTTTTGGTAACGGCAACCTCAATCCCATTCAAATGCTCATTCTACGAAGACACACTATCTTGAAAGCTAAAGATTTAAGACAAAGACTTCGCAACTCTGATTTGAAGGCTTTCAAGATAATGCAAAAGTATGGCATGTTGGTCAAAAACATAAGATCGCAAGAGGCATAGACGATAAGACAATGACAAAGGACTCAAAAGTCAAGATCACAATAGCATGATGGAAAAACCCCCAAAAGGCTTACAACAAACAACGAAGGACAAAGACCAAGACACTCGAGCTTAATGACAAAAGCAATATCACTGAATCTCATGAAGGATGTTGTCATCAACTGAACTCATTCGGGGAGATTGTTAGCATCAATTTTATTGGAATTCAATAAAGGAAGCTCGATTTCCCCGTGTTTTCAAGACCTCACTTCGGGGGAGATTGTTAGGCCTCAATTTATTTTGAGTTCGAATAGGAAGTTTTTCGGTGGGTGATCTATGATGGAGCTTCGGTCTTTAATTAGTTAATTGTTGTATTAGGATATTATAGGGGGAATCTGGCTCGATAGTTATCTAACATATTGTATATTGTTTTGGGTTTTAATCCAAGCAAAACCGTGCCCGGGTCCTAGTTAAATATCCGCGCGTCACTTTTTACAGTGTCGGGCTATTATAAGGAACTTTTCCCACTTGGAAAAAGTTCAGTTGTTCATAAATATCTAATTATCCTTTCTCTTTTCTCTCTCATTTCTCTTATCCTATTTCTCTCTCTTGAATAACTCTCTTTTTCATTTATCGGAGTTACGATTTCTCCGTGATGATTGTATGAATGAAGTGTTATCGGGATCCTACTATACCCTTAGTATAATAAGCCTTTAGCCTGTAAAGGATGTTACTTCCTTGAATAAATCCAAGTCGGATAACATGAAAACACTGATGTATTACAATCGTATCCAACTTTCTGTCCAATACAGCGTATCCATTCTGATTCAGCAATACGATGTATTCGATTATTTGTATATGGCAAATTGAATAAAATTTTAGAAATCTTTGCAAGTCTATTTCTCTAGAATAGCTTTACTTTGAATTATGTCTTATTTTTCAGAAAGAGCCTTCGAACTTCGTACATATCATTTTACTTACCCGGAAAGGATATTAACGATGGAAGAAATGTTATACAAATTTATTGACGAAGGAAAATGTGAGCAAGAGGAAATGAGAGCATTCATCCATGAATTCAAAACAACAAACGAGCTCTTATTTAAAGAAAGGAACAATTCATTAAGCGAGCTCAGGTTCGAGGTACAGGGATTGTTGAGAGTGATCAATGATACTCCAATATCAAATCTAGAAGTTAAAGGAGTAACTACTAGAGGTGGAAAAACAACGACTCAAGATGGTCAAGATAATGACACCAATATACTTACCAAAGAACCCCTAGTAATAAATCACGACGAACCGGTTGAATCAAACGAAGTCCTTACCAAAGACCAACCGTAGAAGACCAACGAACCTGTTGTTCGGCTATCAAGTGGAGTAAAATGCCACCAATTCCTTTTCCCCGAAGATTGAGAAAAGAAAAAGAAGAGGCTCAACAGAAAAAGTTCTTAGAAAACCTGAAGCAACTCCACATCAATTTGTCTTTCATCGAAGCAATCGCTCAAATGCCAAAGTATGCCAAATTCTTGAAAGGCTTACTAACAAATAGGGCCAGACTCGAAGAAGCTTGTACGATCACTATGAATGAAAGATGCTTAAAGGTATTATTAAACAAGCTACTAGAATGAGTTTGGAACTTGTAGATAGGTCAATTAAATACCCAAGAGGAATAGTAAAAAATGTGCTCATCAAATTTGATAAATTCATCCTTCTAATAGATTTCGTTATCTTAGATATGCCCGAAGACTCTAGAGTTCCTATAATTTTAGGAAGACCGTTTTTGGCAACTGCTCGAGCTATGATAGACATGTTTAATAAAAAGATAACGCTAAGGGTGGGGGACGATGAAGTAATCTTCGACATGGACCAATCAATTTAGAGATCACCAGCTAAAGATGATGAATGCTACGGGGTTGATGACTTGGACGACGCAATCAACGCAAAGGCCCAGGACTTACTAGCAAACGATACGTCTGATTCATTTTTATTAAAAGGGCTAGAGAAATCGGTTGATCAATCAGACTTAGAAAGTTGTGAATCTTCTGAATGTAAAGTTGTTGATGATTCTGATTCAGAGGAACCAATACGCTTATCAAATCTGTCAATACGCCGTATCCAGTTGCGCAGAAGTTAGTAGAACCCAATAAAGTTGAAAGTGAACAACTTTATTCAGCCAACGCTAACGAAATCGATGAGAAGAAACCTGAGCTTAAAAATTTGCCTCAACACTTAGAATACACATACCTACATGGATACAAATCTTTTCCCATAATTATCTCATCTAAATTGTCCAAAAAGGAGAAAATGTTACTTTTGCAAGTATTGGAAAAACGTAAAGGGGGAATCGCTTGGAAAATATCGGACATCAAGGGAATCAGTCTGTCATATTGCATACACAAGATTCTAATGGAAGATGACTACAAACTAGGCATTCAACCCCAAAGACGTTTAAATCCTAAAGTCGAGATGTGGTAAAAAATGAGATTGTAAAGTTACTTGATTCTGGGCTAATTTATCCAATCTCAGATAGTTTGTGGGTCAGCCCTATCCACGTGGTTTCAAAGAAGGATGAATGACTGTAGTTTTGAATGACAATAATGAGTTAATTCCGTCTTGCACAATTACAAGATGGCGAGTATGCATCGACTATCGTAAACTCAATGATGCAACTCGAAAGGATCATTTCCCTCTTCCCTTTATTGATCAAATGTTAGAGCGTTTATGTGGGAATGAATATTACTATTTTGTTGATGGTTTTTTTGGATTCTTCCAAATCCCGATCGCACCCGAAGATCAAGAAAAGACAACATTCACTTGTCCTTATGGGACTTTTGCTTACCGACGAATGCCGTTTAGATTATGCAACGCACCAGCTACTTTTTAAAGATGCATGACGGCAATTTTACACGACATGGTGGAAGACTTTATGGAAGTTTTCATGGGCGACTTTTTGGTATTCGGTAACTCTTTTGATTGTTGTCTAACTAATTTATATAGGATGCTTGCTAGCTGTAAAGAAACCAACCTTGTGCTGAATTGGAAAAAAATGTCATTTTATGGTAACAAAAGGGATTGTTTTAGGACACAAAATTTCTGAGGCTGGAATTGAGGTTGATAGAGCTAAAATTGACGTGATAGCTAAATTGCCATACCCAACAAACGTGAAAGGGGTGAGAAGCTTTCTAGGGTATGCTGGATTTTACCAAAGGTTCATAAAAGACTTTTCCATGATTTCTAAACCATTGAACCAGCTTTTAATGAAAGACGTGAAGTTTGATTTTTCTGATGATTGCAAAGAGGCATTTAACATTTTGAAAGAAAAACTAACCACTGCGCCTATCATAATATCTCCCCATTGGAACGTACCCTTTGAATTAATGTGTGACGCTAGTGACTTCGATGTTGGAGCTGTGTTAGGACAACGAATAGACGGGAAATTTAAACCGGTCTATTATGCCAGCAAAACTCTGTATCATGCCCAAGAGTATTACACCACCACCGAAAAAGAACTTCTTGTAGTTTTTTTCTCTTTTGATAAGTTTCGCCCATATCTTATCTTATCAAAAACCGTAGTCTATATGTAACACCCCTAAATTGGGTCGCAGCGGAATAAGGGTCTGGGGCGTGTTACTTCTCAGATCAATAACACAAGATATATATAGAACGACCAAAAAGTCGTTTGAAAATGATACATTGGATTTAACAAAGTAATTGTACATAAGCCCGAAGCTTAACTTGTTCACTTGATCAAAATACAAAGATTTTCAGCCCATAACAGATAACAAAATGAAATAAGACAAAATCTTTAATGCATGACATCCAAATCAAAAC
>BQNB010122696.1:0-15631 GCA_026074375.1 Tanacetum coccineum
ACACAAGAAGACGAACAAACGATAGAGGAGCGGTCAAGAACTAATGTAAGGAAAACGTATCAACCATGAATAATCCGATAAAACGTAGGTTTGTTTATTTAGTGCAATGATTGTTGATAACGCCCAAATTATACATGTTTCTATGGCGTTATTTATGTTTATTCTATCATTTCTCGTGAACTTTTGGTACTTAATTAAGCTTGAATTGCTTATAGGTTCACTTGAAGACTCTAGAGACCCAAACTCATGAATCTATACACTTTGGGAGAAGAATACAAGAAAAGAAAAGATTTATAGCCAAAGTCCAAGAAGTCCGCAGCACTTGCTACATTGTGCGCCGCACTTTCCCCTGAAACCCAAAACCGCCGCACTTATAATATTGTGCGCCACACATTCTCCTAAAGTTTAAAGAATTAAAGTCTAATAAATGCACATGCATTAACTCCTCAAAATCGCCGCACTTATTTGCAAGTGCGCCGCACTTCCAGTAAAAGTCATTAAATGTAATCGCATTAACTCCCAAACTTCGCCGCACTTTTTCCTAAGTGCACCGCACTTTGCACCCAATCTTGCCTATAAATTGAGGACGAATTTGCATCATTCCACACAATCATTCCTCACATTCTATCCCATTTTACACATACACACTCTCCTTCCTTTCACCAAAATACCAAGAAACACCTTTTCCTTGGAAGAAAAAGATCTAACGATCAAGAACTAAGAAGTTTTTTACCTAGTTGTTGAAATAATAGAAGTTTATGTAAAGTGTGCTTTTGTTATGAACTCCTTAGCCATGAGAGGCTAAATCTCTCATGACTACTCGGTGAAGTTACGATAATGAATAAGTGATTGGTATGATCTTGATCGTTTTAATCTTAAGCTTATGTTGCAAACTTGTTATATCTTATCTTATCTATTTTTGCTTATCAACTTAGATTATATAATCATATCGGTATAGGTCGAAAGATCCGTTATGATCTATGTGGTTTTACTTAAAACTACAAGATTACACTAAAAATTGATCTAAAAATATAAATGACAAAAAAGCTTGCTAAGTGAACTAAAAGTTCGTAAGTCGGGCTTAAGTTCAACAACTTTAAATGACAAGTAAAATAAAATGGCCTTAAAAAATAAATGACAAGAAATTAAATTGCATTAAAAATAAATGACGGAATGTAAATCGAAAAGACAAAACTTATGACTAAATATTTTAAAACATTTTTTTAAACCCGCACCTTAATTCCAAATCACTAATCACTTAACAAGCACTACTAAATCTACTCACTACTCATAATGAAATAAAATAAGAAAAAACTAAACATTTTAAAAATAAAGCTACACTAAGCATGGCATAAATCAAATAGGCAAACATAAAATAAAACAATAAAATAAAACTACACTAATTAATTGAAAAAGGAATAGAAAATGAACCGAATTGGAGACCCGCAATTAAACGAATACCACCCGGTTTATTTAACTAAAACAACTAATCAAAGTCGGTATAGCTAAATAAACCCTTAAGCTTCGCGCCTCATGAGTTGACCGGTACCAAAATCACATAATTCAAAGATAAACTGTTTAAGAGTTAAAGTTTTAAACAATACAAAACTTGTGATTAAACAAACTGTTCTTAAAAATCACTAGCCCCTAATATGTCAGCTAGTCCAAACGAAAATGTGCCTAATGCATGCTCAAATCCTATTTTGCAAACCAAATGAGTATGTCCCAAACGAACAAGTTCATTAGTGAAAATACTACAAACCAAAAGCAACCTACACAATTATTGCAAACGTTGTCCTATAGCTGATCATGGCCTAAAAGCTAAATCTAATCGCAAGCTTAATTGATGATATCAATCCAAACCGCAAGGCCCCACAACAGGAAATAGAACCATAATCTAATTTACTTAATAAGTTTTATAACCACAAAAGCTCAACTAAACTAATTCTACTAATCGAATAAGCCTTAGAAAATGATAAGTTCTCGAGAGTTCATTTAATAAAGAACTAAATTTTGACAACGATCAAGCAATTAGCTAACATAACTATTTCAAAAGCTATAAGATAACGAGTAAGCGAAACAACACCAATCTTAATTTCATTTAAACAAATAAGCCACAATCTCTTTTACAAAATAACCTTAATAAACTAAAAAGATTCAATTACAAAAGCTTAATAAAAAGTGTTTACAAGATTTGAAATAAGCTAAAAGACATTAAAAAAAAGCTAGACAATAAACTAGAGAGAACTAAAAAAAACTGATAACTAATCCTAAAATCTAACACACCAAAAATGAGAGGAGTGGGTTCATTTTTATAGCCAAGTTGAGGGGTACATTTGTAACTTTGGACCAATCATCAGCCAATCATTGCCTCTCATGTGTAATATCTCGGATCACCAAAGAAATTAATTAGATCCAACCGTTGAGGTAGCGCCACGTGTCCTTTCTATCTGCTGAATTTATACGCAAGGATTTACATCGTTGGATCACTTATCACTTTTACCACTGAAATGAAATTAAAGATACAAAATACACTGCCACGTGTCTCACTTCCATTCGTCATCCCAAGCTCAGTGCTCTCCCACATGACCTTCCTCTATTTATTTAAATGGCATGTGATGCCTTTATATTTAATTTAAAGAACAAATGTCCTGCGTATAATTCAATTACACACTTGAAATGATATAAAATTTTAACACAAATGACATGCCACGTGTCGCAGTTTCATTCGCCCCCATCAATTGAGTGCTTGGTCACATGCAATTTTTTGATTTAATTTCAAAGGCATGTGACATGATGTCATGGTGACATCATCATCCTCAAAATTAATTTTATAACTTGGGCTTATATGGGTAATTTAGATAATTTGGGCTGGCCCGGCCTATTGAGTGGGTTACGGGCTGGCCCAATAAAATCCGAAGGCACCGGTGGACTCGTAATCTCGCGCTCTTTTCATTCTCGTGTTCGGTTTTGTCTGCTTTTGTCTTTATTTTTGTCTTTTTTTTATATTCGTACCTGCACATACACAAACACAAAAACAACATATATTTTCAATTTTTATTATGTTTTTGGTCTTTTGAGGTCATTTTTCAAGGTAAAATATATGTATAAATTAGCGAATACCAGTTTCCTATTATGGATTGGAAGACTTGTGTTTTGACAGAGAATTTCATGTATTATCAAATCTTCAGAGGAGATGGCAGTTCCAAGAACTACAAGGTTTTGAGTGAGATGCTTGAAGACTTTGATAGACAGGATGTAGAGGAGTTGTACAGATTAGTCAAGGAAAGGTATAGTACTTCAAGACCAGAAGGGTATGATCTGATGCTTTGGGGAGATTTACATACTTTATTTGAGCCTGATGAAGAAGATGAGATATGGAAGAGTCAGCATGAATACAATGTGATAAGCTGGAGTTTATATGATTTTTGTGGTATTCACATTTTACTGATGCAGAATGGTATAGCCATACATATGCTGACAGAGAAGAAATACCCTCTAAGTCAAGAGATGATTTCCAAGATGTTGAAAAAGAAATTGGAGGTTGATCATGAGAGTTCACAGGCGTTTGAACTTCTAAGGTTTATAAGATCTCAAGTGCAGAAGTAGAAGAAATGTTTGAAAGAATCATCAGCAAAGGAAGAAGACTAGAAGATTTAATTCAGAAGAAACTTGATGATTTGAAGGACAATCACAAGTTTAGGGGAGGATTGTTAGGAATAAATCTTCACAAGACTTAATACTGCCAAGGTATAACTAACAGTACTAATGGAGTTAGTACTGCTAGTACACTTATTTGCACCATATACCCTTAGGCTCTTTAAGGCACAAAATAAGACAAAAAATTAAGCAACATTATTAAACCTCAGTCCTTTAGAAGGCTACAACATCGGCCACGCCTCCGACAAGATGTAGCAAACATATTTCGCCTCGGGAATTCCACGGCCTTTTAGAAGGCTGTAACATCGGTTGTGAGCCGGCAAGATACAGCAAACTTTTATTAGTCTTGGATTATTATTGAATTCTACTTATCCCATATACCCTAAGGCTCTTTAAGGAATAAGCAAAATATTTATTAATGTGATACATATAATATGCCAAATTAAGTATTCCTGATGTGTACTCATCCTAATCACAAAGGAACTAAAGAAAACTTCTATTAGCTAATTATTAACCAAAAAACCGCACAACTCTATTTATTAAACATTTATATATAAAGGTGAAACAAGCTAATGGGAGAAAAAGCCACAATTAACACTTATGAGCTTGAAAGAAAACCAACTATTCTACGTTTAATGTTCATGACTTATAAATATCACTTCATTCCGTTCTTACGCAATTTACATTCTCTAATTAAAAAGAGATTCGCGATGCTTAGCCATATAATTCCAACTCGGCATATTTTAAAATCTACATGAGATTAGCACACGTTTTTTTACGTTAATAACAATTCTAGTTAGCATGTTTAAAGTCTACTGAGACTAGCACAAACTATCATCGTTAATTGTTAAGGAAAAAGCTAAGGTTTAAAACCGATCGGGTCAAAATTTATTTCTCGTTCTCACCTTTATTTATGCCAAAACACTTATTACATTATTTTACTTTTTTTTATTATTTTTTTACTAATATATATTTTATTTTTTCATTTTTTTTACAAATAAGATCTTAAAATTTTAAATTTTTTGCTATTTTTCATATAAATCACATATTTTTGGTGGAAAAACGGGTTACGTGAGAACAACGGGCCTCAGGTAAAATCACTCGATAGAATCCCCCCATATAAAAGCTCACATTGTCCTCAATGTGAGACTGTCACCCTCATACTAATTTCAAGGCATAATTCAAGTATTAAGGGTTCTCTACGCAAATCTAAAGCCATTTATTAAGTATGCTAAAGATAAACGTTAGTCGATAAGATTAGGATATAGGATTCCTAAATGAAGGGGAGGTGGGGGGTGGGGGGGGGGAGATGAGGATATGAAGCTCGAATAAATGGAACAAAACCATGAGCACGAGAGTCTTCAAAATCCGGGTATCCTGGACAAAACACAAGACACGAGAAAGGAAAGGCAAGCCCTCTCTCATTAGTTGTTAGAAAATAGATAAGAAGATAGAAATGCTTGTTTTTGTTAACCGAGTCACGAGCTTGACTCGACCCCGAATTAATTTGTCCTTGGGGAAGCAAATGAGATACCACCGGCTCTAAGTGAAGATGCCGGGGTCAAAGATCGTATCTTCACTCCCGGTGGAGCAAGATAAAAGAGAGGCCTCGGGGTAGGTGACAAATGGGAGAAAAGTCCGAATGACAAATGTGAAGGAATCGTCATCTTCAACATTTTGAGAAAAATCAATCTCACTTCCCCTTTGGTCATCATTAAGCTCATTAAAATTATCAATCACGGGAGCATCGGGCTCAAAATGTAAGCAAATCTCAACATCCGGTGGTTCCGGAGGAGGACGAGAAAATGACGGATCAAAATGAAATGATTCAAACTCGGGAAGAAACAAAAAAAAAAAGAAAAAAAAAAAAAAAAAAAAAAAAGAAAAAAAAAAAAAAAAAAAAAAAAAAAAAAAAAAAAAAAGAAAAAAAAAAAAAAAAAAAAAATAAAAAAAAAAAAACTCCAAAAAAGGATCATTTGAATTATCAATGCTAATCAACCCCTCCTGATCGGGCTCAATCTCAAAAAGAAACGAATCATACTCGGGAAGAGAGTAATTAGCATGAGTAGTGGTACTGCCACTTCTCGTCTCTTCCGTATGATCGCTAAAAGTCTCGAATTCGGGTAAAGAATTATCCAAATGAGGGGGTGAAAGAAGAAGTATTCAGACTCCTCTAAGAACGTATCTCTTTCCCGCGACGGGGATAGGAAATGGAAAAGGAGACTCGAGCACACGATCCGGAGTAGTGTTAACTTTCAAAGATTCGACTATTAGAAAATAAGTTGAGGGACGTTTAATAATTTCTCACGAAGAATAACGTCTTGGATTTGAAAAATATCTTCTAAGTTAAACTCTTTCTCTTCTTGGTCAACATCATTCACCTCCTCTAGGCTAACGTACTCGATGTCCTCAAAATCATCGTTATCACTCGAAGTGTCATCATTTGGATCAAAGTCGGCTTCAACAATTCCCGGTGGAATTGGAGCAATATGAGCGAGTTCACCGGCGAACTCCTCGAGAATAGGGTCGATCTTAGAAGAATAAACAATCGAAGTATCACGGTTAATCAAAGATTCCACAAGATCGGACTCAATATTAACACGATTATTATCACAAGTAGGCACCTCACTCGTATCGTCGGACATACCCTCGAACTCACTTGGGATTGGGACAAGGTTCTCAACACTAGACTTTATTACTTCGTCCGATTCCGTTGCCGGAATAGTGTCGAGATGCTCATCCCCCATATTTAGAGAATTATTGGGCTCCTGGATCGGTAAGTCGGGTGTGATTGATTTAGACGTAGAATATCGAGCAATAATATCTCCTGAAGGAATATAATCATCCTCATCATCACAAGTAATAGAAAGCATGTAACGACAGGCAGCAGAATACTTTTCTTCTTCGTAAGCTTGCTCCTTTTTTCGAACTTCGCTTCCCCATATATTAAAATCTTGCTTAAGTTTTCGAATTCTAATCTCACAATCTCTCTCGTATTCCTCATCAATCTCCTCGCCTCGAAATCTTTTATAACCCAAATCATTTATGATTTCTTTAATTTTGTAATCAACCAATTGCTCCTCATGCCTCATTTCCTCGATACTCATATTCTCTTTAGCCGTTTGTTCTTCCGCGATTCGCTTTTTCAATTCCTTTAACATTCTTTGATCTCGTTTTAATTCTTCAAGCTCTTTAAGAATTTTATCAAGGGCTTTTTGACAATCCGACGGAGTCCTGCGGGGGTTGTGGTTGGTCAAAACCGGAATAAATAAAGAACTCGGGTTAGGTTTCATAGTAAGTTTCATTATTCGGTTGACATTGATAATCATATGTGAGGACCCCGCATATAAGCACAATAAAGATATTTTTGAGAAAAATCGGGGGATTTTGTGGATAATAATTATCATTAAAGTTTGATTGTAACACGGCTCATGTTCATAGACAAACCGGAACTGTGGTGAACAATCATACATAATGAGCATTATTTCCACATAACTCACACAAGTAAGTCTCAAACTGGGGTTGTGGAGGTGGGTAGAACATTTGAGAATTATCAACAAAGTTAGGCTTTTTTTTGAAAATAAACCAACATGAGGTAATGACTAGCATGACGGATCTAAAACTTGGTAGATTTTGTGGAATTTCATTAATGGTTCTCGATTGCACAGGCTCCGGTTTAGAATGAATCGGATCTTGTGGTGGACAATTATAACAGTATTATGGCACCTTTACCACAAGACTTACAAATGCATTGTTGACAAAAAATTCCATCTAAGAAAATCACCGCACTCTAACAAACCAATTATGGTCAATTTGTGGATGTTTTGCGAAAAGATTTACACGGGGTCTTGATTGAAACGCTGGCTCTCGAAGAGCATTAAACAACGTTGGTATTGTCGTGGATGATTCAGAAGTATTTTGAAAGTCTGGATAAATTCCATTTTTTCAAACACAATACGCATGCAAAATTTCTTTATCGAATTTCTTGTCGTAAAACATGCAAGTCCACGACAACTCGGACCATCAACCGGGGTTTCCACATCTTGCACAACGCGGAGAATAGTCGGGTACGGGAGTAAGAATCTTGTCTTCAAGACTCCCTATTGAACAACAATCTTTAGTGTACAAACTTCCACAAGTCGAACACTCTTTAATAGCGTAAAGGGATTTTGAACGATGAGACGCCATAAGAATTAAACAATATAGAGGATTAAGAAGATAAGAATTAAACGAATTAGAAGATAAAGGAGATTATTTTTAGCTTTTTCAAATAATACATTCGAAATAAAAATTAAAATAAGAAAGAAAATATATATATATATATATATATATATATATATATATATATATATATATTAAAAATTTTTTTTTTAAAATTACAATTATATTATATACTATTTATTTTTATTTTTATTTTATTTTATTTATTTATTTATTTTATTATTATTTTTTTTGAATTTTTTTTTGAATTTTTATAAAAGAAAATAAAATGGAAATAAAAATATTTTTGGATTTTTATATTTTTATAAGAACGAAAATAAACTTTCCGAAGAAAGGATCTTCAAGGCTCGAACACGAACAATCCCGTAGAAATCGCTACACCTCTCCCCGGCAACGGCGCCAAAAATTGATCCGTCCAAATCAATACATATAATATATATATATAATATATAATATAAGTAATAATAAGGATAGAAACAATTATAGTATAGTATAGTATTACCGTCGGGTTCAAGAAATTCACTTTTAACCAAAGCGATATCTCAAAAACCTTACGGGTCGTTTCCTCGACGAGAGATGAATGGAAATCTACGTTCAAGTTTTTAACGAGCTTGAATAGCTTAGTAAGTCTTTGAGGTTTGGTTATTCTAAATTACATAAGGAAAGCATATAAAAGGGAAACTAAACTTTTGGTTTTAAACTATTTTTTTTTACTAAAAATTAAACTAGTATATAAATCTACAAGATTATACTAAAATGATCTAAAAATATAAATGAATAAAATGCTTGCTAAGTGACGTGAAATGTTCATTAAGTGCGGGCTTAGGTTTAACGAATTAAAATGACTAGTAAACGAAATGCTTAACAAATTAATGACAAGGAAAATAAATCGCATTAAAATTAATTGACGGAATGTATAAACGCAAAGGACAATTATGATGACTAATTATTTTTTAATCTTTTTAAACCGCACCTAAAATTCCAAATCACTTAACAAACACTACTAAATTACTCACTATCATAATGAATTTAAACATAGCAATTTAAAAATTAATATACACTAGCTGACAAAAATCAAAGCATATTATAAAATGATAAAATAAAAACTATACTAATTAATTGAAAAATGAGAGAAAGTGGAACCGAATTGGAGACCCGCAAATAAACGAATACCACCCGATTTATTTAACTAAAACAACTAATAAAAGTCGGTCTAGCTAAATAAACCTTTAAGCTCCGCGCCTGAATGAGTTGACGGTAACAACAAATCACAATAATTCAAAGATAAACTGTTAGAGTTAAAGTTTTTAAACAATACAAAACTTGTGATTAAAAAACTGTCTTAAAATCACTAGCCTAATATGTCAGCTAGTTCCAAACGGATAAATAGTGCCTAATGCATGCTCAATTCTATTTGCAAAACCACATGAGTATGTACCAAATGAACAAGTTCTTAGCGAAAATACTACAAACATAAAAGGGGCCCCCATAAAAAAACCTACACAATTATTGCAACGTTGTCCTATAGCTGATCATGGCTAAAAGCTATCTAATTGGCAAACTCAATTGATATGAAAATCATAACCGCCAGGCCCACATGAGGAAATAGAACCATATTCTAATTTCTTAACAGTTTATAACCACAAAAAACTCAACTAAAACTAATTCTACGAATCGAATAGGCTTAGAAAATGATAGTTCTCGAGAGTTCATTTAATACAAGACACTAAACTTTTGACAACGATCAAGGCAATTAGCTAACATAACTATTTCAGAAGCTATAAGATAACGAGTAGCGAAAACACACCAATCTTAATTTCATTTAACAAAATAAGCCACAATCTTTTACAAAATACCATCAAAAAAAATAAAAAAAATTAATCTACAATAAGCTTAATAAAAAGTGTTTACATGATTTGAAATAAAGCTAAAAGATATTATAAAATAATAGACAATAAATAGAGAGAAACTAAAAAAAAATAATAACTAATCCTGAAATCTAACACTCAAAAAATGAGATGAGTGGGTTCATTTTTATAGCCAAGTTGAGGGGTACATTTGTAACTTTGGACCAATCATCAACCAATCATTGCCTCTCATGTGTAATATGTCGGATCACCAAAGAAATTAATTAGATGCCAACGTTGAGGTAACGCCATGTGTCCTTTCTATCTGCTGAATTTATACGCAAGGATTCTGCATAGATTGATCACTATACTCTTACCTCTTAAATGTAAGTAAAAGGATACTATAAATACCTGCACGTGTTCATTCATTCGTCATCCCAAGCTCAGTGCTCTCCCACATGACCTTCCTCTATTTATTTAAATGGCATGTGATGCCTTTATATTTAATTAAAGAACAAATGTCCTGCGTATAATTCAATTACACACTTGAAATGATATAAAATTTTAACACAAATGACATGCCACGTGTCGTAGTTTCATTCGCCCCCATCAATTGAGTGCTTGGTCACATGCAATTTTTTGATTTAATTTCAAAGGCATGTGACATGATGTCATGGTGACATCATCATCCTCAAAATTAATTTTATAACTTGGGCTTATATGGGTAATTTAGATAATTTGGGCTGGCCCGGCCTATTGAGTGGGTTACGGGCTGGCCCAATAAAATCCGAAGGCACCGGTGGAATCGTTAATTTTCGCTTCTTTTACTTTATCCGTGTTCGGTTTTGTTGTTTTGTCTTTATTTTTGTCTTTTTTTTTAATCCGTACTGCACATCAAAATCAAACTCAAAACAATAATATATTTGCAATTTTTATTATGTTTTTGGTCTTTTGGGGTCATTTTTCAAGGTAAAATATATGTATAAATTAGCGAATATCAGTATGCCACCATTAAGGATCATTTTTATGGTAGTGACATGTTGGAAGAATTAAGTATCATATACCCGCATGGAAGATGTGTAATTGCAGCCTTTTCTATACCATAATTGGTTTTCAATCCACTGTCAGCAATGTTTGGATATAACCTTGCGGTGGCAGTTGTTTGTATATTCTGTATAACAAAAGACATGTATGTTCAGCGGTATGAAACAAAAGAAACAAAAAAAGGCCTCAAAGAACAATAATTAAATGGTATATAGAAAGGCTAGGAGCACTTCAAAAGGTATGGCACTTAAAATTTTTAATTATAATCTTACTATTAATCCTCAGGTAATGACAGTTCTCTACTTATTTTGTCAACCCCAACATAGTTGAAAGGAATAGCGTCAGAAATAGAAACAATCGTTCCAATGACAACTGTATTTTTGTAATAAAATTATTTAAATTAAAGACTAATACACAAAGTAACAAAGTAAAAATCTTAAAAAAACCTCACCACAAAGTTCTCTCTCAACGTTTTTTCTTGATGTGAAAGCACCAAAATGCTCAAACCTAAAGCCTCGTGGGTTGCTGTCAAAAAAATTCCAACCCTTGTCAGTGCCGTGTTCTTAATGAAATAACTAAGTTAGTATACGATAGGTCAACAATGGAATGTTTCTCACCATTTTTACCGATACCTAAAGTACTGATTCGGTTAACATGCTCTTCATCCAGTATTGTTTGGAATCTTGTTGATATCTTGGTTCTTAACTGTGGCTTGCATCGATTACCTCTGCATTGCAATTATATTGTAAAAATCTTAATATTAAATAGTTCTACTACTTTACAAATTTAATCCTAAAGAATTACATCTGATATTGCAAGATGAATCTAAGCTCCACACCTATTAGGTCTTTGTTTTGGGGTGAGACATCCATTACTGATCACACGTGCTTGTATCTTGGCATCTTCAAGCATAAGTCGAGGTCATTCAAATGAGTTTTTTATTATCTCTCATTTCTTTAACTACGAAAGAGAGAAAAAAACATTAATGTTTATGATATAACTAAAATAACAATAAAATTCAAACATCCATGAATTGAAAAATTCAAATCTTTACCGGGGGTGTATATAGATATTTAGAGAAGAGATGAAGATGAACAAAGGTGAGTATAATTGTGTGTGTGCGCCTGGTATTTATAATCAATGCAGTAGGGTTTGACATTGATTTGAATTAGTTCAAATTTAGTAGATAACTTTGGAAATGATTTTTTATAAAACTGATTTATAACAAAAAACGAGGGATGTTTGAATGTTAGGTCAAAATATTTTTGTTTTATGTTGAAGATATGTTTTTCAAAAAAAGTTCCGATAATTTGAACATTAATGTTTTCGGTTAAGACATTTGTAATTACCTCGTTGACTCAATTAATGAGATGGTGAAGACAGATTTATGTCAAAAGAGTTTTGTTTTATATTTTATTAACATTAATGTGTTCAAACTTACCTATATTTATAATCATTAATGATTTTCGGTTAAGAGTGTCTGCATTAGTGATTTTCGTTAATTAATGGGAGGGCTTTGTTATATGTTTTCAGCCGTTGATTATTTTTGTTTTTCACGTGTCATTCTCTAGATTATTTGGGCCAAGATTAGTTTTCCAAAAGCGTGTTTTATATAGGTTATAGATTAACATTAATGTGTTCAAACTTTCCTATAATTATAATCATTAATGATTTTCGGTTAAGAGTGTCTGCATTAATGATTTTCGTTAATTGATGAGAGGGCTTTGTTATATGTTTTCAGCCGTTGATTATTTTTGTTTTTCACATGTCATTCTCTAGATTAATTGGACCAAGATTAGTTTTCCAAAAGCGTGTTTTATATAGGTTATATATATGGATGTCTAGCTTGTATTTTAAAATTTTAAAATAGATACATATTTTAGTCGATCGGACTATAAGTAATATTGTGACAACTAAAGAGTCAATAGTTTTGGAATGATGAAAATATCATCAATATGGATTAAAAAGAACATTAGTTACGAAAAACGATTCACACATATAAAAAGGTTGTATTTGTTTCATTGAGGAAATTGCTATACAAACCTACAAATATGATGTGTTTATTATTGTTGTGTTTTATATTTGTTTACGATTACACTTATGTCTTTTTATGTCATTCTACATCTTATAATTACACTTAATAACTAACTTATCAAACACTTTTATTGAAAAAAAGATACGGCTTTTAGTTCATGTCAACAACTTACAGCTTACAGTTTACATCCTAGATATCAATGGGAATTACATCCCACCGCATTGTGTAGGCAAGATAAATCTTGTTACATCCCACCGCATTACGTATGTTTAGGTAAATTGGTATGCTTGCGTTTTCTATATATAAAGTATTTAAGTTGTGGGGTTCATCAAAAATTAAAATAATGAGGTGCAATCTTAACCATCAATCTAATTTTAAATGAATACATCATAGAGTGACATGTATCACATTTTAATTAAAAAATTACCCTTATTTTAAAATTGAAATATCTTTTTATCTATAAATTTTTTTAATGATATAATTTCACCATATTTTTTAAAATTTTATTCTTTATAATCCAACATCCATTTTGATATATTTTTATAAAATTTTAGATTTTTACATTTTTAGTGGGTTTATTTTATTTTGATTTAATTTTTTTTACAACTTTAGCCCTTAATTTGAATACAAACTTGTTTTGTAAAAATTATATACATTTGAAGAGAGTGTTTAATTAGTAAGAGACCGTGAAAGTCTTTTTACATGCGAGAATGGTGATGTTAATATGGTGTTGTGGGAAAGCTACTGTAAACCCAAACAAACACATACAACGGACACGTATACATTCGAAGTGTTGTGAAACGAATTCACTTAGCGGGTAGAGAATTGCCGGGAGAGTTAGGTAAAAAAATTATCACCGCTGCTATGCGCGGGTATCCAACTAGTATATATTAATGAATGAGTTAACTGCGAAGCGATATACCGTAATTTTTTAGATTTAGAATGCTACTAGTCATTTGTATCATAGACCGTATTCTATTAGCCATATATAAAAAGATAAAAGAAAGCCAGTTTTAAGAAAAATTTATAAAAGATAAAAGAAAATTAGTTTAAGAATAGCCCGTTTATAAAGAACACTAGATAAAATTATGGCTGTGTATTTGATTAAATAGTGTGTAAAAAAATGAGCGTCGTGAAAGTGAACTTCGTTAAAAACATATCATAACTAACTTTTAATTATATATCTCTGATTGAAAAAATATTGATTTCCCCTTGCTTGGCCCGAAACTGCGATCTTTCGAGAATAAAGACCTTAATCAATTAACCTACAATGGTTCTTTGACTAGTTTTAGAAAAGAAAATACGTAAACATTAACTTAAGCATAACTTAAGAACAATTGATTGTATAACATATAATTGTTACATTACTATGATAAATAAAATGTATATGCGTACGAGACACGCACTATTCAAAAGTAGGTTAGAGTTATAACCACCTCTATTCTTCTTATGTGTATGATAGTATCATTTGATAACATAGTGAATTACTAGTTGATAACAACATGTCAGTTCGTATATCTATTGATACTGAAAATGGTGATTCGTACATTATTGATGACTGTGAAAATTCAAATGAGATGTCTGATAATGTGGAGGATACAATTGGTGACAATGATCAAGAAAAACTACAAACAATTGTATGCTAGTTGCACATAGTTTTCTGCTCTTTCAGGTGTTTTGAAGTTGTTTGGCGTAAAAGCAAAACATAGATGGACGGATGCAAGTTTCACAGACCTATTAGAGGCTGTGCATGAAATGTTACTTGACGGTAATGAATTACCTCTTTCGTTATATCATGCCAAGAAAATGATGTGTCTAACGAAATTAGAAGTTGAAAGAATACATGATTATCCCCATATTATATCGAGATACATATGCAAATATACACATATGTCTTATGTGTAAGGAGTCGAGGTATAAAAGTGAAACAAAAATAAGTGAGAACAAAATAAAATATGGCCCCCCGCGAAAGTATTATGGTATTTGGCCATCATACCATGACTAAAACGATTATTTTCGAACGAGAAAGATGCAAAATTATTGCGTTGGCATTCCGATGAGCGTAAAAAGGATGGAAAATTAAGACATGTGGCTGATTCACCTCAATGGAGAAAGATTAATAATAAACATGATGAATTTGGTGGCGAGATTATAAATATACGGTTTGGTCTTAGTTCAGACGGAAATAATCCGTTCGGAAACATAAGTAGTAAGCACAGTACTTGGCCGGTTCTTTTATGCGTCTACAATCTTCCACCATGGTTATGCATGAAACGTAAATACATCATAATGTCATTGTTAATTGAAGGTCCAAAACTTTGTGGGATAAGGGCGTTAAAGTATATGATGCATATAAAAAGGAGACCTTCACATTGCGAGCAATGATTTTTTGCACCATAAGTGATTTCCCAGCATACGGCAATCTTTCAGGGTATAGTACAAAAGGTAAATTTACGTGTCCTGTTTGTGAAGAGCAAACATCTTCGAGGTAGTTACCTAATTGCAAAAAAACTGTTTTCATGGGGCATCGAAGATCGCTTGTGAGAAATCACCCGTACCGTAAAATGAAAAGGGAGCTTGATGGGACAACCGAGTATGGAAGGGTAAGGGCACGTTTTGACATAAAAGACGCACTTTCCCGAGTTCAAAATGTAAACACCGTGTTTGGAAAATCAAAATATAGTCGAATCCAAAAAGGAAAGTGGAAAAAAAAGTCAATATTTTGGGACTTACCAATATGATGTTCCTCCACTAGATGATGATACTATGGAAATTACGTACTTACGCTCTGACCATAATGAAGGATTATGGGTTGAGTGACGTC
>BQNB010122697.1:0-20236 GCA_026074375.1 Tanacetum coccineum
AGTATAGTTGTTATTTATTTGTCGGATTATGGTATGATTATAAAAAAATATCTTTAAACTATAACTTAGTCCTTTTTATAGGTTTCCAAAGATAATAGAAGATTTAACGAAAAATACTAAGTATAGAAGTTTATAGAAATTTTGGCATGACCTATTTGTTTATAAGACGTTTCCCACTTTTATAAAAATTCAATGTTTTCCACTTTAATCAATCCGTGTTGCAATATACGCGCGTGTTTCAATATATACATATAAACAAAATCAAAAGGTAATAAAATAAGTAAAACCAACACACCCTAACTGCTTAAACCAAACACTCCCTAACTGCTTAAACCAAACACTCCTAATCTGCTGTTAAACTCAAATCCAAACGCACCCTAAAGGTGGTTAAACGCAGATCCAAACGCACTCGTTATGGGCTGTTAAATCCAAAACCAAACACCCCTACTGTTGTTTAAACCCATAAACAAACACTCCTTTGGGGCTGTTAACCCCAAAACCAAACACCCCTGAATACTGTAAAACCAAACGCACCCTATTCGATTTTTCTGCTAACCCAAACGCACTCTTAATGGGTGTTAAACACAGAATCAAACACCCCTAGGGCTGTTACTATAGCCAAACACACCTGTTGTGGTTAAAAAGGAAAACCAAACGCACCATTTGGTGTTTTTAAGAAAACTAAACGCACCATTTGGTGTTGTACAACCGTGGCGGTAGGGTGGAGATGGTGGTGAGGAGGTCGTGGCGTGCGTGGCGGTGTGGTGATGATGATGGTGGCACGAGGGTGGCGGTGGCAGTAGCGTCGTGGTCGAGAGTGGTGGCTATGGTGGATTTGTGGAGGTGGGGAGGTCACGGTGGTAACGAGGGTGGCATTTTGATGGGAGGCTGTGGTGGTGGCAGTAAGGGTGACGGGGTGGTGGTTGTTGGCTGCCGTGGTGGTGTGGCAGCGGGGGTGATGACGGTGGCATGGTAATGAAGGTGTAGATGGTGGCGTGGTCGATGTGGTGAGATGATTTAGGTGGCGTGGGTAGTCGGAATCTGGCCGGAAAAAAAGGAGGAGGCGCCGAAAAATATAAGAGAGGAGGGGAGAGATGTGTGTTAGGTGGGGGCTAGGTTATGAGAAGGAAACCCTAAATGGGTTTCTATATATACCAAAAACTTTAAAACAAAATGAAAAGTGGATAGAACTTTAGGGATTAATGTTGTAAATATTATTAGAGGGACCATAAGTGTAACTTTTGGAAAATATTAGTTCGGGACTCGTTTAGGTTAGTTAACGTTTGATTTATGACACAAAAATTACGCCATTGCGTTCCAAATGATTTTTCCCACAAAAATGAGTATTTACATTATTATATTTCAGAAATGTTTTATAAATTCATTTAAAATATTTATTATTCATTTGTGTAGTCACCGGGTATCACGGGTAAGCTTTGATTGTAAAAATAAAACTTTGACTTAAATATTCGCGTTTTTAAATAAACGTTTTTGAATAAAATTTTAAATAAATTATTGAATACCTTATTTAGTAAAAAGTGATAATTAAATACAATTTAATTATTTTTGTGTCGGTACACGTTGTGTTCAAAATTTTGCGAGGCTATTTTAGTCATTCTCTGCTTGGTTTCGGGTCTCGAGTAAAACTAAAAAGTTGTCTGGAATGGCATTTTATGTCAAACACTAGTATACCCCATAATTAATAAGTCATTTTGGCAGGTCGTTTTTGATAAGTCAACTTAGGAATAACATATATCTTCTCGTTTTCAAGTCAAATAAGTTTGAAAAATAAATTGTAAATGAGAGATAATAATAAGAATTATGATTTATTATTTAAATACGTTTCAAAAATTTACCGGCTACGCGGTAATCGTTTTTATGTGAACGTAAAAGGTCAAAACGCCAAAAAGTCAAGGGGTAAAATAGTAATTTAAAATTCCGAAAGTTTCAAGTTGTGACATTACCCACCCCTTATAGGAATCCCGTCCAGGGATTCGATTCGAGTTAACCGATTGTGTGACCAAGAAAAGATTTAAGATTTAATAACCAGTTTAGACATGACGTTGATAAATTTATTCAGCAAAATTCGATTTTTCGACACTTCTTAGTATGTATAAATTTTGGTTAGGTTTGACAAGGATATTTAATCTATCAGAATAAGTACCTTATAAAAATATCATTACAAGTTTTATGATTGATATAAATGTGTTGTAAGGAAAGTCTCTTGATAGTTTAAACATCAAAGGAGAAAGTGTAGGCGCGTGGGCATGTCTGTATGAGGGTTTCAAATATTTAAAGGCAGGGTCTAGTTTTTGATGTCTGTAAGGTTTGACGATTAATATCAGACGAGGCTAATGAATGTAAGTATTCAACTTACTTAGGAAGCACGAGGATGTATCATGACTCAACTCACCGTAAGCAAATGATGCGGATAAGGTGTAACCGAATGGATCTAACTACGACTTAATAAATAGACGTGCGGTAGAACGAGAAATGATAATAATAGCAAAACGTTGCACACAACGTTTAATAACGAAATGTACAACCATATATGTTTGTGCTTAGTTAGTCAACAAAATGTGTTTTTACGAACTTATTAAGTTTATGAAGATGTTACGACGTTCTTACGAAAAGTTATTATTTATAGAAAGTTTCCATTGTAGGAAGGTTTTTAGTTTTGGGACGTTAATAGTATCCCCTAATTTAATCGTTTCCATATTTCCAAAAACGAACTAGTGAAACCCTATCGTCTAACCAAAATCCTTAGCTCGCTAAATATGTATATAAAATTTGCTATATTTAGAAACGACCAACGGCAACGACTTATCATTTTTTTTGAAAATTCCTAAACCTTCGTTTTTGTATTAAGAAGCTCCACGAATATATTCAAAGACTTTCGACACTTAATAAACCTTTCGAAATATTTTTAAACGTCCGTTTTACCCTCAGTTAAAACTCGGACCAACAACTATATTTTTATAATTCACCCATGGACTTGACCATAAATTTGACCAAAATGCCGCCATATTAACTCACCAATCTCACAACCTCTCAATCAAGAACAAATTATATATCCGAAATCATTAAAAATCTTTATTAAAATAATTATTTATTTTAATAATTTGAAAATCTTAGCATAAACATATAGAGTCGTGAATCAAAAGTATAAGAATACATAGCAACAATAACTATAACAAAAGGTGATGGGATGCGGAGAGTGAGGACATTTCAAGAAATAACATTCCCAGAATAAAGGTCAATGAATGGGAGGAGCTCGCGGGAGAGCTTATGTGATAGGCGGCGGAATGTTGCACATAGTCGTTAGTTCCAGGAGGAATCAAATTCATCGGTTCAAGAGTGCACAAGTCGGTTAGCTCCACAAACGGTTCATGATCGTAAGGATTTGTAACGGCAAAATCAATAACTTAAGAATGAGATAAGGTAGTTCAAAGTGAGGCCTTCAGATTCTGCTGAGTGGTAAGACGCGATTGTGTTTCTAAACCTTTTTAACGGATTCCGGTTATTTTCGGGTTTGAGTTCATACTCGTGTCATATTGGATACCATTAAGCCCACTCATTTATAATTTATTATTTGCATAAAGAAGCGTCCCAATTTATGTAAATAATGAATTGATAAACTTATGGTTCGGTGATTTACAATTTATTTATTTAAATGAAGAGGCGTCCCAATCCTTTCAAATAAAGAGATTATAAATCAGCCTACTTAATAATTTCTGATGCAATACGCGTACTCACAAAATTTTCAAGGTGGTAGATGACAATACGTTGTAGGCGCTCTAATGAGTATGGGACGAGTGTTTAAAACTCGTCTTCGGAGACGGGGAGTAAAACAATCAGGGGAAATCGACATAGTTTTCAAAATAGCTGATGCGCATACGGTTATAGTAATTAAGATGAAGGTCTTATGAATGAGTTAACATAGCAATTATCGTATCAATCCTCCTATTACAATTCCCGCCCATACAAGACTTGTAATACTTAGATTCACACATAATTCCATGTAAACCAAAACTATGACGGGTTTCGCGTAAAACACTATTGTATAAGGTTGTGAAAATAAGTTCGAAACCATTGCATCGCTCACAATGTCTTAGAAAAGTTTAGATATATATGTAGACAACTTCCATATACGAAATCAGGGAAATATACGTAAGGCAAACGTAAACCGCAAAGAAAAGATAAGCGCAAAGAAAAATAAACGCAGGGCAGAAGTAAACCCATATCATAACATGCTCAAGGAAAAATGGTTCTCAGGTATATGCCATAGCAAAAACACGTATAAGGCACACGTAAAAGCACGTAAGGATCACATATTGGTTATAGACCAGACCTAGATATTCTACCTGGTTCTCTATAACCTTGGCTCTGATACCAATCTGTCACACCCCCAAACGGGGCCTGGACGGAATACGTGTCCGAGGGCGTGACGTCATCATATTTCGAATGCAAGGCACGAGAGAACGACCACTAATGGACGTTTTGAAAATCATAACTCGTTGCATTGTTTAAAAATAAATAAGTTTTACAAGAGTTAAAAGAATTTAAACATTTGCGAAAGCGTAAGAAAAATGTAGCGGAAGCATAATTTGGTTTTCAAATGACAACGAGTATTAAAGAGATATAAAGTCTTGATAAAAGATATCATATTGCACGTAGACTCCACATAGCACGTCAAGAAGTCCAAAGCTAATCACCTGAGAAAAACATGCTAAAACGGTCAACATAAAGTTGAGTGAATTCATAGGTTTAAGTAAACATTTATGAGGATAAAAAACGTTTAGTGAATACAGCTTCACTCAAAGTATTATGAAAAGATGTTTAGCAATTTGAAATGTTCAAACAAAGTAGTGTAGACCACAAGATTTCAAAACGTATGTGACAATCTTAGCAGTTTACGACTTCACATACAAAACACATGAGACTATTATAACAAATACAATATCACATGAAAAGTATTTACTGTTGCACTAAGCTCATGACACCGAAGCTCAATTTAAAAGGAAGCATTTTATATGCCAAATAGTATTCCTCGCCCTAAAGGTATCTGACCAAGATCACCTATCGACAATCCGACATGGTATATATCCGTTTGTTTGGACCTCCAAAACTAGTAAGCGCTACTTACCCAGATAGGGATAATCAGTCCCAATAGATCTATTTATAACACTCACGCTCACTTAACCAGTACGGTCGGTTAAGAAATTAACGGTTCATGATAGTTCGGGCATTAGTAGTCTATTCGTAACTTAGGCAACACGTAACAGGAAAAGTAGATCAAAATACTTGTGCCCATAGTAAAATCAACCAATGTATTTCCAAAAGAAAGACTTTAAGTAATTTCATCCATAAGTAAAACAAAGTGTGATATCAATCATGTAATCGAGTTTGCAAACGAACATTTATAAAAGCTTGAAATCATTATAGTAAACAAGTTTGTAAACGAGCATGTTCTCACCCCAAAATAGTAAAGTAAAAGTTGTAAAACGTGAGGCTATAAACTCACCTTGATGTTGTAGAACAATTAGCAGAAATGCAAATAATAAGCAAATCGCAGACGAAAAACGAAACGGCTCGACCAAAAAGATGCAGCTTAACTTAACGGCTAATACCCACTAGCTTAGGACGACGAATTTGGGTTTTCCGATGGATGAGTACATCAACGCGACATGTTGATAAAGGATTGATGTTGATAAAGGATTGAGGTTTCAAGTTGTAAGAGTTTGGTGGTTGGTTAAATAAAATAAATCAAAAAGTAAACAAAAAGTATGTAACATATTCTGTATATATTACATATGAAAAGGGAAACAATTATATAATTCATATGGTGAATTATATAATAAAGCCTAACAACCAAAAGAATAAGTCGCAATATATAATACTTTACATGTATTATATAAGAAACGTGAGAAAAAATAATTGAAATAAAATGATTTGACACGTATTCGAAAATCACTAATTAAATAAATAGAAAGTTCTTGCATAAAAGTAATCGTACGTTTCAGGGTTACAATTTATGTTAAACGATGTTTGTAAAGTTTCTACAAAAGTTATGTTTTATCTTCTAGTCGAAAATTTATAAAATAATATTTTATAAATTAGTATTTCATTTCCTTGACGGTTTTTAGCTAAAATAGTTGCCTCATTTGTAAAAGTATAGTTGTTATTTATTTGTCGGATTATGGTATGATTATAAAAAAATATCTTTAAACTATAACTTAGTCCTTTTTATCGGTTTCCAAAGATAATAGAAGTTTTAACGAAAAATACTAAGTATAGAAGTTTATAGAAATTTCGGCATGACCTATTCGTTTATAAGACGTTTCCCACTTTTATAAAAATTCAATGTTTTCCACTTTAATCAATCCGTGTTGCAATATACGCGCGTGTTTCAATATATACATATAAACGAAATCAAAAGGTAATAAAATAAGTAAAACCAACACACCCTAACTGCTTAAACCAAACACTCCCTAACTGCTTAAACCAAACACTCCTAATCTGCTGTTAAACTCAAATCCAAACGCACCCTAAAGGTGGTTAAACGCAGATCCAAACGCACTCGTTATGGGCTGTTAAATCCAAAACCAAACACCCCTACTGTTGTTTAAACCCATAAACAAACACTCCTTTAGGGCTGTTAACCCCAAAACCAAACACCCCTGAATACTGTAAAACCAAACGCACCCTATTCGATTTTTCTGCTAACCCAAACGCACTCTTAACGGGTGTTAAACACAGAATCAAACACCCCTAGGGCTGTTACTACAGCCAAACGCACCCATTGTGGTTAAAAAGGAAAACCAAACGCACCATTTGGTGTTTTTAAGAAAACCAAACGCACCATTTGGTGTTTTTAAGAAAACCAAACGCATCATTTGGTGTTGTACAACCCTGGTGGCAGGGTGGAGATGGTGGTGAGGAGGTCGTGGGGTGCGTGGCGGTGTGGTGATGATAATGGTGGCACCGACGTGGCGGTGGCAGTAGCGTCGTGGTGGAGAGTGGTGGATTCATAGAGGTGGGGAGGTCACGGTGGTGATGAGGGCGACGTTTCGATGGGAGGCTGTGGTGTTGGTAGTGAGGGTGACGGGGTGGTGGTTGTTGGCTGCCGTGGTGGTGTGGCAGCGGGGGTGATGACGGTGGCGTGGTGATGAAGGTGTAGATGGTGGCGTGGTCGATGTGGTGAGATGATTTAGGCGGCGTGGGTGGCCGGAATCTGGCCGGAAAAATAGGAGGAGGCGCCAGAAAATATAAGAGATGAAGGGAGAGATATGTGTGAGGTGGGGGCTAGGTTATGAGAAGAAAACCCTAAATGGGTTTCTATATATACCAAAAACTTTAAAAACAAAGTGAAAAGTGGATAGAACTTTAGGGATTAATATTGGTTCGGGACTCGTTTAGGTTAGTTAACGTTTGATTTATGACACGAAAATTACGCCATTGCGTTCCAAATTATTTTTCCCACAAAAATGAGTATCTACATGACTATATTTCAGAAATGTTATATAAAGTCATTTAAAATATTTATTATTCATTTGTATAGTCACCGGGTATCACGGGCAAGCTTTGATCGTAAAAATAAAACATTGACTTAAATATTCGCGTTTTTATATAAAATTTTAAATAAATTATTAAATACCTTATTTAGTAAAAAGTGATAATTAAATTCAATTTAATTATTTTTGCGTCGGTACACGTTGTGTTCAAAATTTTGCGAGGCTATTTTAGTCATTCTCTGCTTGGTTTCGGGTCTCGAGTAAAACTAAAAAGTTGTCCGGAATGACGTTTTATGTCAAACATTAGTATACCCCATAATTAATAAATCATTTTGGCGGGTCGTTTTTGATAAGTCAACTTAGGAATAACATATATCTTCTCGTTTTCAAGTCAAATAAGTTTGAAAAATAAATTGTAAATGAGAGATAATAATAAGAATTATGATTTATTATTTAAATACGTTTCAAAAATTTACCGGCTACGCGGTAACCGTTTTTATGTGAACGTAAAAGGTCAAAACGCCAAAAAGTCAAGTCGGAACCAAAAAGTCAAGGGGTAAAATAGTAATTTAAAATTCCAAAAATTTCGGGTTGTGACACGTATCCCCTGAAATCACTAAATAAACCACATGCATTAAATGTTCAAAATCAAATTATACAGGAAAACCTAACTCACTTTCGTAGGAATCACGGTTGCATTTAGCGTATGCAACAAGCCTTTTAAACCACTTGGTGGCCCAAGTGGGCGAGTGAAGTCTCGTGAGGGTTTCTAGAGAACGCACCCACAAAGTTCATTTAATTATACATGGTTTTGTAAAAGTTTCGAACATAAGTAAGGTTTTCAGCAAGGAGTTATAGCGTAACCATGAGTTGAGTTACACCATAATCATGTGATAAAAATAAATTTTAAAAATGTTAGATCCAAGATCTGGACTCAACTAGGGTAATATAACAATGATTGATAAGCACAGCGAAATATAAAGAACAAGAACACAATCCAATGACGACTCTTATTGATATGTCACTTCTCTCAGGTGGTGATAATAAACCACCAATGCTTGAAAAAAATACTTGTATGACTCGTGGAAAAGCATAATGGAACTTTATATGATGAATAGACCTCATGGTAGAATGATTCTTGCTTTTGTTGAAAAAGGTTAATTACAGTGGATGGTGTAACCAAACCAAAGGAATATACTAAATTAACTCCCACAGAAACCATTCAAGCTGATTGAGACATCAAAGCAATTAAACATCCATTCTCAAGGCCTTACAACTGACATTTATGCTTTGTTTAGTCAACATCGTTTGTAGACCAAGGATATTTGGAAGAAAATCAAACTGCTCATGCAAGGAACGTCATTAACAAAGCAAGAACGAGAATGTAAGCTTATCGATGAATTTTATAAGTTTACATACAAGAAAGGAGAGTCATTACATGAGTACTACTTGAGATTCACTTTGCTACCGGAATGATATGAATATTTACAAGATGCCGCTGGAGCAATTTCAAGTCAATACCAAGTTTCTGATTACTTCTTTCCTGAATGAGCAATTCGTTATTAATGTTAAGTTGTTCAAAGAACTTGCATACTACTAATGTTGATCTGATTCATGCTCCACTTGGAACAACATAAACGACATGCAATGAAGTTTTATATGCCTTATGAACGCAACTCCGTTCTCTGGCTGTAGTTGCATCTCACCACAAATGACACAGTTCTTCCTTTCAATCCTCTTCAGCAATCTTTACCAGAACTCTCAACATCAACAATTTGTTTCACCTTATCCGTCTCCATAGTATGGATCACCCTACCAGTCTCAAAAATGCTCAACTAATCAATCATCAATACCTATTTCAATCACTTATCCATCCAATGAGTATCAAACATTTAATTTCACCACAACTTTAATCTTCATCTTCATCATCCTCAAATGAAATATGCTCCCTCAGTTAACCAAAAATCTAAATTTTCCCAACCTGACTCGGGTCTAATTGTACCAGTGTTTTAGAAAGGTGATGATCCCATTGATGCCATCAATCACATGATGTCTTTTTCTTGACTGCTGTTGTCACTTCCCGCTATCCCACTACCAATAACCAGCTAAGGAATTCGTCAAACCCTAGGCAACAAGCCACCATTAATGATGGAAGAGTAACCGTACAACCAGTTCAGGGGAGACAAATTTCTTATGTTCGCGGAGAGAGGGGGGAGGGTACTACAAGAACTTTCACTCCAAGAGCAAGTGGGAATAACTCGGGGAAACAAAGGATTGTTACATGTTACAACTGCAAAGGGGAAGGACACATGTCTAAACAATGCACTAAACTAAGGAGGAAACAAGATAATTCATGGTTTAAAGATAAAGTGTTATTGGTACAAGCTCAAGCAAGTGGTCAAATTCTACATGAGGAGGAACTAGCATTCTTGGCAGATCCAGGAATCCTAAAAGGTCAAGTTACACAGACAGTCATTACTCACAATGCTGCTTATCAAGCTGATGATCTGGATGCATATGACTCTAATTATGATGAACTCAACACTGCCAAAGTTGCTCTCATGACGAATTTATCTCATTTCGGTTCAGATGCTCTTGCTGAGGTACATAATCATGATATGTGAATAATAATATGAGTGATCATGTTGTGCAGGTGATGACGTTTCTGAACAATCGAATCTTGTGAATCATTCGGAGACTAAAAAATAACAGTGATTAGCAATATCATTCCTTATTCTCAGTATGTGATTGAATCACAACAGGCAGCTGTTTAGAATTCTAACTCTTCTGCACAACAAGACGAACTGATATTATCTGTGATTGAACAACTAAATACCCAAGTTGCTAATTGTACCAAGATAAATCTGGAAAATAAATGTGTCAATGATACTTTTACTGCTGAGCTTGAAATTATAAGGAATCAAGTTAAAGTGTTGATTGTACGAATGACAAAATGTTGCTTTAACTGTTAAAGACAACGTTACAGTTTCATGTGCAACAGTCTGTCAAATATTTGATCGTCTTAAAACTAACTCTTCTGAACATTTTAAATGAAAAAGAATCTTTTGATGCAAACAGTTTATATTCTCTTCTCAAGATGATTTTAAAGAAAGAAGATTCTAGGGAACATAGATAGAGAGATTGCTTTAAAAAATACAAGAATTAAACAGTTAGATAATTATTGTTTTTAAAAGAGTTCAATCTGCCACAAACTGTTCACCAAATGTTGACGAAACATCAGTTTTTCTTATGAATCATACACTAAAAAAGCATCTAGGTTTTCAAATTCTTTTCTATCTGAAGAAAGCTCAGTAGTGAACCAAGCATATGTTGGTGATATTATTAAGAAAACAAAATCCTAATTGTGATTCCTGACTTGGAAGAGACCTTAATGCTTGCTGAAGAGAGTCGTTCAAAAATGTTTTTAAAACAAAAGGATCCCATAACTTTTCATCATAATTCATCCGGATAATCATAATTCTAATAGAACAGTTTTGGCAAACTGATCTGCAAGCACACTTGAGAATGGAGACATGGAAATTACTACTATAAATAGATGGGAAAGTCAAGGTCTTGTTTTGAGGCTCTATTAGAAGACATCTCATGTTAGATAGATTCTGATGGTTTTAGTACTTGCTATTCAAAATTTTTGAGCAACTTGCTCTAATGGGGTATATGTCCAATTCTAATAACTTAACTTTTCAAAAGGGACACTTTTCCCCTCAGTGGAAATTTTTGATTCATACCATCCTTCACTGCTTAAGTTCTAAGAAAACTGTTTAGGAATAATTTAGTAGCAATATAGCAACTGCTATTATTTTCTTGCCACAACAGACCTTTATTTTGCAAATTGATTTTTGATGCCATGGTTTAAAAAACTTGGTAAAGACAAATTTTTGATGTATCCAAAGATTTATACAATCTTTTTGACAATTACATGAGATTACTCTTCTACCTCATACAAAAAACTTTTATTGCTCTACCTTACACAAAACTGTTTAGCAATATTGAAAAGAGCTTCTAAGGGACTTTCATACTAGACGTGGACACTATTGTTTCAAACAATGATTGCTCAGGGTCTAGATTTTACAGGGCGTGACAGGTATATCAACCTCCTGTTGGTCCATCACACAACCATCTAGTGCTCCATCCAACCTCAAATCACAACTTCACCCCCATCATGCACACACATATGTTGCAGAAAAGGGCTGCTACAATGCCCCATGATTCACCTCTCCTAAGAGTTCATTCACTTAGATAGTGATGAGGGCAGTATAACACTTAATGAATTGACGGTTCTATGTACATAATTGTCAACAAAAGTGGCGAGCTTGGAGGCAGATTTGAAGCAAACTAAAAAGGTATATGGTAATGCTTACACTAAGCTCATCATGAAAGTAAAGAAGTTGGAGCACAAAGTAAAGTCAAGCAAAGCTAGAGAGAGCCAAATTATGATTTCTGATGATGAAGATAATCAAGAGGATCCTTCCAAACAGGGGAGGAAGATTGCTCAGATTGATGAAGATGAGGGAATTACTCTAGTACAAATGAGTGTATAGACTTAGGGGCAGGCAATGTGCATGAATTTTGAGGAACCTAATTTTGAGTTTACTGCTCCTAAAGAAGATTATACTGCTAAGCCTGATATTAGTACTGCTAGTGTACCAGTTAGTACTGCTTGTGCAGAAGTTAGTACTACTAGCCCTGAAGTTAGAACTGCTGTTGAAAGTTTAGTATACATCAGAAGAAGTGCAGCAAAGAGAAAAGATAAAGGCACAAAACTATTATGAAGAAAGAAGCTGAACCTGTTCAGAAGAAGACAAAGTTACAACTAGAGCAAGAAATACTTAGGTTGGAAGAAGCTCTGAGATTGCAAGAACAACTTGATGAAGAAGAAAGGCAAAGGATAGCCAGAGTTCAAGAAGAAGCTAGCACTTTCAATGTTGAAGAATGGGATAACATTCAGGCTCAAATTAAAGCTGATGAAGAGTTAGCACATAGGTTACAAGCATAAGAAAGAGAAAGATATTCTGAAGCTAGCAAGGCAAGATTACTTGTAGAGCTTATAAATTAAAGAAAGAGAAAATTTGCCCAACAAAGAGCTAAACAAAGAAGGAACAAGCCCATGACTCAAGCTCAACCAAAGGATTACGAGTGTAATTTGATCAAGCATATGGGAAGCTCACACTCTACAACAATGAAGAATCTTTCGTTTGATGAGATCAAGAATTATTTGAGACACATGAAGAGGGTAAAATAACTTTATCTCAATGGGAGAGTGATGATCAGTTCTAAGTTGTAGAGGCAAGCTCAAGAGAGATGGCTGAACTTTGAACATTATTCAAGAAAGTTCCAAAGAGACAAAAGATATGAGATGCTTATAACCAGCTGAAGAATCAAAGTTGGAATTGTCTCAAGATAAACTACACAGCTAATGATCATAGTTTCCAGAGAAAAGAATGGTATAGAATGTTGAAGCCCTACAAACCAAATACCCAATCATTGACTGGGAAGTTAACTGAAGATCAAGAACTGTATTGGCTAAGATCATCAGAGTATGTGTTATCACCACAGGTATATCAAGATCTTTAAAGATATGCTAAAGAATTTTGACAGGGATGATCTAGTCAAACTATGGAGTCTAGTTCATGAAAGATTCAACTCAACAGAACCTACTAAAGATAAAAAAGAGAACTTTGGGTAGAGTTGAAGAGGTTGTTTGAACCAGATAAAAACGATACTCTATGGAAGCTTCAAAGGTATATGCATGATCCTTTGAAATGGAAGTTATACTGATATTATGTGGTGTTCTTATGTGTCTACAGGAGAGGACAATGATATTTTTCATTTTACTGGTATTGGAGAAAGATTATCCATTGACAAGAGCACTTATGACTTTGATGCTGTGTAACAAGCTGCAAGTGGATGAATATTCAGTGATGGCAGATGAGCTTTTAAGGAAAATCTTCATACTAGCAAACAGATCAAGATAGTAAGATGTTTGGAAGCATCCTCTCAGCACAGATGGTTTAATTTGAGTAATTGTAGATCTTGAATGACAATCACAAGTTTAGGGGAGGATTGTTAGGAATTAAGGGATATACAAATGTTTTGTTTTGTAATGGTGGTTTCCTAACTTTGTACTGCAAGAGAAGACTTAGTACTGTCAAGCTTAGTTAGTACTGTAGTACAAATTATTTTACTGCCAGTTTATTAGTGACAGTTTGTTAGTACTGTGAGTTATATAGTTAGTGGTTGCTAAAGTGGATGTGCATGAGTTTATATAAGGAATAGAGATGCATGATCACTTGATGCATTTTGTAAGCCCATTCAGGGTTTCAATAGATATAAAATGAAACCCTACGGCATTTTAGATCTAGGTCAGTTTCTCACATCAGTTTTTTATATTAGTATTATAGATTGATAAAAATCATTGTTAGTATTCATAGCTATTTTGTAATTCAGATATAGTATTAATATATTGAAAGTTTAGTAAAGATTTGATTTAACTCGTTTCATTATTCTTCTTAGTATGACAAACTAGATCCGCTTAGTTTGTGATATCCTCATTCTTAGTTTCTACTTTGTTGTCTAGGATTATCCTTTATAACTAAAGCTTTAAACAAGCTAAGTTAGATCTGTTCTAAAGGGATCAATACATTTGATCAATAAAAGGAAGAGGAAAGTGATCTTTTCGCGTCGTATCATTTAGTTTACGATAATCAATGTACACACGCCATCATGTAACTGTGCGAGACGGTATTAATTCATTGTTGTCGTTTAAGACCACGATCATTCTTCCTTTCTTTGGGATGACATGAATAGGGCTCACCCATGGACTATTCGAGATTGGGTAAATTAATCCTGAATCAAGTAACTTAACAATTTCGTTTTTAACCATGTCTTGGACTTTCAGATTTAAACGTCGATTGGGGTTGAATGACAGGTTTAAAGCTTTCCTCCATTAAGATCTTGTGTGTGCAAAATGACGGACTTATTCCCTTTATGTCTGACATCTTCCAAGCTATTGCTCCCTTGCGTTTTTCTAATACCTACAAAAGTGAATTTTCTCTTTTTTTGTTAGTTTAAACGAGATAATTAGTGGACAAGATTAATCTCCTTTCAGGTACGTGTATTCTAAGTGGGAGGTAAGGTCTTTCAGTATTGGTCTTTTTTTCGTCGATTTCGTTGGCGCTGGCGAAATAAAGTGCTCGCTTTGGGTTTTATCAGTCCTATTTGTTTCCTGTGAATACGACGTATTTATTTCTTCGATACGCCATATAGGTATTCTAGATCCAGCACTGTCATCAGCCTTACCACAGCTTTCTAAATCGGAAAGATCGATGCTCTCTTCCAGGTTACCGACCAAGAACAAGTCTAGTTGGTCATCTTCTAATAACTCCTGGGTTTTCGAATGTATAGTTGTATCCAAGAAATCAATCCCATAGCATTCATCATCCTCGGCGGGAGGTCTTTTAATTGATTGGTCTACATCAAAAATTACCTCTTCGTTGCCCACCCTTAGTGTTATCTTTTTGTTAAATACATCAATCATTGCCCGGGCGATTTCTAGAAATGGTCTTCCTAAGATTATTAGAATCTTAGAGTCTTCCCGCATATTTAAGATAACAAAATCGATAGGGAGGATGAATTTATCAATCTTGATAAGTACGTTTTCTGCTATTCCCCGTGGATACTGAATGGACCTATTTGCTAGTTCTAAGCTCATTCTCGTAGGTTTGGGTTCCCCAAGGCCTAACTTCTCATACATCGTGTAAGGCATTAAGCTTATACTAGATCCTAGGTTTGGGAAAGGGCTTCGGTAAATGGAATGTTTATGTGAAGTTGTTTCAGGTTTTCTAAGAACTTTTGTTGTTGGGCTTCTTCTTTTTCTTTCTTTAACCTGTGGGAAAAGGAATTAATGGTATTGGTGGCTGAATAGTTTGTTCTTTTGTTTCTTGAGGTTTGGTCTCGACGAGGACTTCATTTGGTTCTACGGGTTTATTATGATGAAGTATCAGAGGTTCTGTGTCATTTGTGTCGCGAATGATTTCGGTTGTTGTCTTCCTCCTCTAGTAATCTCACCTTTTACTTCATAATTTGATAATTGAGCATCGTTAATTGCTTTTGACAACCCGTATACCTCGAATTTAAGCTCGCTTAGTGAATTGTTTCTTTCTTTTAGTAAGAGTTCATTGGTTGTTTTGAATTCTCTAATGAATGCCCCCATTTCCTCGTGTTCTCGTCTTCCTTCATCGATAAACTTGTATAACATTTCTTTCATCATTAGTTTCCTTGGCGGGTAGGAGAATTGGAAAGGATAGATCCGTATTGTCTGTTTCCTGACTTAAATAGACATGATCAAAGGTAAAGCTATTCTGGAAATTTTGCTAAGATAATGGACTTTTGATGTTATGACGCCGTATATATTTTGCCAAATATGCCATATACACAGCAAAATCCAAATACGCAGTATCTGTTTAAAAGGTTAGATACGTCGTATTCAACTGGTGAATAGAATATAAATGATGCTTGAATTTAAACACATAATTAAATCACACAATTAAATTAAATACAAACAGATTTACACTAATTAAATTATTCTAAGCTAATGGTTAGAAATACTAATGAAATTAAAGGTTAAACTTTTTCACTCCTCGAAGCGGCGCCAAAAACTTGATGTGCTGTCGTGTAGGGTCAATTTATTGATTACCAAGTTTTTAATTTATATTTTAGCCAACTTGTCCTAAAACAACACTTTAACGGGCAGTGTACCCGATCGGGTGGAGTTTCGTGGTAAGTAGGGTGTCGAACACTAAGAGCGAGGTCGTTAACCTTATATTCTATCAGTATTTTAATAACTCTAATTAAGTTATATCTAATTACTTGTTAAACCTATGCTATATATGTTTCTAATGATAATGGGGGGTTTTCAGCCTCAGAGACTAGCACAGGTTTTATGGTGACAATAATCAATTCTAAACACAATAAACATGCAAGAAAAAACAATCAGAGATAAAGAGCATACAAGCCAAATAATAGAAAACTGTGTTAGCCATATTAATTCCAATTTAAATGCTGGTTTGTTTTATTAGTGCATTGATTTCTTATCTCAAAGCGGCATATCATTCTATTTACCAAAGCAGCTAGTCCATCATTGCTCCTACTGCTTCTAATCTTCCTGCTCGTCGTTCCGTCATGCCATTTTTTGGAATGGTCAGCCATGGTTTGAATTGTTGTAAGAGCTTGGGCCGGGGTCATTCCAGGAATTGGTCCCTGTGAATTAATCAATTAATGGTTCATAGTACTCAAACCCTTATAAAAAATATTTACCTTTTGATGACTATTGATGTCGTAAGTAAGGCACTTGTATAGCAGGTCATTATACCGCTCCCAGGCTTGGTATAATGATTCGTCTCCTTATTGCTTGAAGTTGTGAATATCTTCAAGCTGCTTTGCGGTCATGGAAGGTGGGCAATGCCTTGGATAAAGGCCTTTTTGAGGAGATCCCATGTATTGATAGTTCCTGGGGCTAGTTGAGGACCCGATCAATGTGATCGTGAGCATCCTCGTCTTTGTTCCCGAAGAGTAAAGGGAAAAACTCAGAGCATGACTGCGTCTTTAGAGACTCCGAGAATATTGAATAAGCCAACGATGCTGAGTACCCGATCAATATGATCGTGAGCATCCTCGTCTTTGTTCCCGGAAAGTGTCTTCCCTCAATTCGCGCATGAATTGACTCTTGATTTCAAAATTGACATTGCCACCGATTTTGGGTTTAACCATGCCTGGTGCCTGGTTTTCTCGTAACAATGCTAAGTATTGTTCCATGGTGAGAGTGTCGACGTCTACTCCTGTCATAGTTCTTGCAGATATAGAGTTAAGGGAAAGAAGAGAAATAATCAAATTAATTCTAATTTTTAGCTCCCCGGCAGCGGCGCCAAAAACTTGATGCATATTTTATTTTAAAATATATTTTTACCAAATTTTAAATTTATAAAACTTGATCTACCTAACAACGCACTAACGGGCAGAGAACCCGATCGTGGGTAGTACAGATGGGTAAATCCGAGGTCGTCTCAAAAGCTAAGTTGTAATTAGTTTTAATTTGAAATGTCACGTTTGAAAAGTGGTTTAAATTTATTTGAAATAAATAACAATAAAATAAATTACTGAAAATTAAAAGAGTTGGAGATATCAAGAGAGAAAACATGCTAACCTAGTTACTTCATTACTATTGTTATGAAAGCGATTTCCTGTGCAATGTTAAACTATGGTTTTATTAGTGGTTTCTAAGGTCGATAGACTTGAATATGCATATACAGTCTATCCTATACTCCTCGCGATTCCGAATCAGTCCCAAATCATCTGGGAGGTAGGTTATCTATGTTGCAGTGATTAATCCTAACTATTCCCAAAACATATCTAATAACATGTAAAGATTATTAACCCTCTCTGAAATAGTTCATGTGCTTTTTAAGTATATTAAGTGATAAGTTGGGTGACCGATTAGTCCCTACACTAGGTAAGGAGTTAGTGATCCTTCGATCCCATATTGATTAGATAATCTAATAATGGGACAAGCTAGGTCCAAACCACCCATACTACCAAAACCCAGGGTTACACGACAGTCAAAGAATATCTAATGAAACCATAATCTAACAGGAAACAAACATCATAACAACAGTAATTACATAACTAGGCCAGCACTTTAAGTGCTTAGCCGCTCATGGTAACGGAAACACAGCAAGAAATAGAAGAAATCATAGATTGAAAACTCATAATTCTTACAGTATTCGTATTTGAATGATTAAATACAAAAAGTAAGTAAAGTGTGATCTCCCTTGGACTCCAGGTGGAATTCTTTGAAGGTTGGAAGCCTTTGTCGCCTCTCTAATTGGCTGTGGAGGAAGTGATGTCGGAATAGCTTGAATGAGGCCTCTATTTATAGGTATCGAACCTGTTACGGCGTAACTGATAAAGGTGTTACGCCGTAACCTTCTTACACGGCATTCCATATTTAAGCAGTTGTTACGGCGTAACCAGATATGGTGTTACGCCGTAACCTTCAAATAATGTCCATAAGTACGTGATCTTCCTTCCATATTTGTAGATCTTCATGGTTACGGCGTAACCATGTAGGGTGTTATGCCGTAACTCTATCTATGGTAAGATTTCCTTCCAAATTCATGTTTACGGCGTAACTAGATATGGTGTTACGCCGTAAAGTTGTCCTTGATCTTCGTACTTGCTTAATATATGTTACGGTGTAACCATTTTTGGAGTTACGCCGTAACATTCTTCAAATATTTACACTTTGAGTCCTTTTTCCCTTGTTTCTTGTCACTTTCCTGCATTTCACCTAAAAACTACAAAATGATAGAAAATATCTCATTTTCGAGTGTTAGTGAAACATTTGCAGGTAATATAGGGGTTATTTTACCACTAAAAAGTATTAAATATTTGATGTTATCATACACACTCGCATTTCCCTAGACGTTTATGCCAATTTAATATCTTATGGCTAGTTTTCTAGAGCCTAACGCGCACATCCATCAACAAGAAGCAACATTAAAAAGATCTACAACCTAAGTTTCATGAAATCATAAGTAAATACAAATGAGGGTTTAGCCTAACATGTTATAAAGAAAGCAAGATCATAAATCAATCAAACAACACATAGACATATTGAATGATTAAAGATAAATAATCTTAATTGATTAAAACATGGATTGAAGGTAGTTACAATAGGGTTTTGAGGCCCTAAAAACAACCTAAAAAGCTGCTAGAATGACTAGGGTTCGTCTCTTAAAAGTTATACAATGTTACATACTTAAAACCCTCAAATAGGTTTTGTATATATAATGAAAACGACGCGACGGCGTCGCTTTAAAGTCTTGACGCTGTCGCCACGTGGATGATTCTAGATCCTCTTTAAGTCGGCCACATCTTGACGCCGTCGCTAGATCTCTGACGCCGTCACGATGAAGATCCCGACATTGTCGTTTTATGATGGCGATGCCGTCTCCACGCGCTGTATGCACAATTCTTCATGATTCTTGGTGTAGAGTTGTAATCTTGTCCGTTTCTTCTCCAAATGAGCCCAAGTCGCATGTATTTCCTCCAAATGCCATCCAAGTGCTAAAAACTTGAAAACAAATGATTAAGCACATAATCTGGGTATATTTGCATGATTTACAAGGTTAAATGGCCCTGAAAAAGTGTATAAAATGACACCTCATCAAACACCCCTACACTTGGGATTTGCTTATCCTCAAGAAAATGGGCTTTTCTACCTAGACAATAACAATATTGGAGGCATTTAACCTACTCTTTAAAAGCATTTTACAACACAACCTTCTAGACCTCGTAATTAAAAGCACAGAAAGTATATACTAGCACCTCACATAAGTGTTTGAGATTCTCTCTTTCACTCGGGTGTATAATAAATTATAACAACTATGGGAAACAGAAAATTAAACACTCATTACCTGTCATAGTATATAAATTACCATAGGATTGGTAAAGGTCAAAACCTTCACCGCTAGGCACAAGTACTAGTCATTACTGTCAAAGAGGTCTTTTTAAAGCATTGTGGGGTGTAGGTGTAAGATAACATTAACAGAAACGGAAACGGATGAGACATATTTGGGTGGCTTTAGGTAAATTTAGGGTGAAAGGGTTAGCTAAATATTTATAAGAATACATGTTGATTTGGTTGC
>BQNB010122698.1:0-20236 GCA_026074375.1 Tanacetum coccineum
ATAGCTTTTGGTTTATTACAGATATATATGTATTGGGTTGATTCTAGAAACATTGATTGATACCCGGGATAGTGGTATTGGTAGATTCGTGCTTCGGGCACTTTTAGTCTTGAACTCCTATTGCTTTTGCAAACGATTGGTATTTTCTAATTTACATTCATGATGAAATATTCTGAGTTTATCATTATAATTGTTATGAATATGAATATAGAGTAGTAGTTTTGTGTGGCGTATTGTGACCTTTGATAATGAACGTTTGGATATGTGTTTATTGAATCGGTAAAACTTGTTTGATTGAGTAGATAGGTCGAAAGGATACTTATGAACTTGTGTTTTATCATTTCACAATATATATTGGTTATAATAACGTATAAAGGTTGAAAGGATTTGTTGTTATTAATCGATATAACGTATAAAGGTCGAAAGGATTTGTTGTTATTAATCGATATATTTACTAGTTACATTTATAGGTCGAAAGAACTTTATAACTCGTGATTTCTAAACTTATAAACATTATCCTAAATACTCGTTATCTCAGTGATCATACCTAAACAAACATGCTTTAATTGTTTGCTTGGATCTTAGTATTTCATTGCTTGCATTATAATCTTGGTTATATACACGTTTGGTTAATTTGATACGTGACAATCATATTGACCTTAGCACCTTATAACTTTTTGAGAAAACTTGCAATTCCCGTGGAACGACCTGGACTTACCTAGGCTATATTGCATATGAAAGGGTATACTTGCCCGTGTTGTGTTTTTAGTCAAAATCGGTATTTCTAGTATTATAAATTTAAAGCTTGTAAAACACACATCCACTATTGATATCATTTTGTACACAATATGCATGTTTAATAACACGTAATGACACTTGATGAAGTTAGTAGATAAAGTAAAAAAGTGTTTTCCGGTTACTTTGTTTAAACTTTGAATTAGAATTATGTGAGTCGTTGTTATAAATACAATCTCGTATATTTATTTTCTCATATCACAATAACTTGTGCTTACATTTTGATACTTATATTCCCGTTAATAATAATTTTAGTCGTATTTAATTTTCAAACCCGTGTACGCGTGAGTTAAACTTATAAAAATGAATAACATGAGTCGTTAATGAACATAAATTATAAAAATAAACTTTTCCATATATCCTTACTTAAACTCATATAGAATAATAACATGAGTTGTCGGTGTACGTACAATCTCGTGTATTTATTTACATATCACAATAGTCCGCGCTTTTATTTTTGTATTTATAATCTCGTGCATATCCAAACATGTAATCAATCTATACAGATAATAATATCCATAAATATTAGTATATATGTTTTTGTTTTTATTTTTAAAATATAAAGACTATGGTTTAAGGGTGTATTTGTGTTGGGCCAATTCACAGCACAATGTTAGATAAACTTAAACAATACTCAAGTCACTGATTGAATAGTCATTCAGTGAGTTACCTTCAAGTGTTCAACCTAAGTCTGCGAAGAAATACTCACCATTCACTAAGGCGGAACTCGGTGTATGAAGTCCATGAACCAAAGAATAAGGTAATAGGTTTAGTGATCTGTGGCAATAAGCTCACTGGACCCCATACGATCTCCTCAACATTCAAAGAACTTGAAGACTTAGATGATTGTCTAAGTGACAGAAGGATAGATGGGATATGTTTGAAGGCATAAGAACAAGTACTTATCCCCCAAAGTTAAACTATCCTAAATTGGGTATAAGAACAAGGTCAATGTCAACAATAACCTTTAGAAAGTGTGTTGTCCCCTTACCCAAAATAGGAAATTGTAATAGAGAAAAATGTACGAATATACTTGTCCAATCAATGTGGGGATAGACACTTATTACCCAACAGGTATTACCCAACCCTAGCACTATAAATAGAACATGTTGTAACGAAGTAGAGGTTAACTGATAACATCAAATAGTTTATATTTTTATGTATCAAAATCCCTATTAAAATGCTTATAATTGTTATAATTTTGATTGAAATATATACTTAATTGCTTTATATTTCATTTGTAGGAAATTATGAGCCTTGGAGCAGAAAAACACGGGAATTGGATTGATGAGTGTACAAAATGCACCAAGTATGGATTCCAGGAGAAAACTATGGCATAGTTTCCCCGATGGGGCTACATCGTAGCTTAAAGATGGACCAAGACCTAAAAGGAACTACGGCGTAGCCCAGCTCTTTAGCTACGCCGTAGTTATCATGAGTTATTTAAGGATATACATGCTTAATCATAACTACAACGTATTTTACCCTTTTGGCTTCGCCGTAGTTACAATTGGCTATTGAAGGAAAGCTGCATCAGTAAACTACGGCATAGTTCCACACTTATGACTACGTTGTACTTAGGTCGAAAAGTATAAATTAAGGCCCCTAACCTGCACATTCGTATCATTCAACCAAGAGGAGTTCTCATAGATCATCTAGGGCTTATATAGGGTAAGTAATTTAAAGCCAAAATTCTTTACCTCTCTGAGATTTCAAGGGATGATTAAAAAAAAAAACTCATTTTTTATTCATTCCTTTGTATTAATCATTCAAACATACTAAACTCTTTGTAAATTCATAAATGTTCAATGCAGATCAAAGATATTTCCTTTATGAATTTGTGTTATCTGTAGTCTGAGTGGCTTATGCACCTTAAGTTTTAGGTAGTTATGGGGATTGTTGTATAGTTATTATGTTTGTTTCCTATTGATTTATTGTTTATTTGGATATCTTCATTACATGTTGCATGATCCTCGAGTTTTGGTAGTGTTGAAGGTAGTGCAGATCCTGTTAAGCTTTATATTAGGCTTATTAGTTGAATTGCGGGTTAAAAGGATACTAGGAATAAGGTTGCATCTATTCTTAGTGTAGGTATTGCCCGAATCACCGCCTATAGTAATTAGACACTTATAAAGCGCGGGAAACTCTTCTAGGAGGATTTATAGTCGAGCTAAGAAACATAGGAATGAAAACCCTACACGAAAACCCTCTCTGGAGATCTTAGCGATTTCATTTTCTCCCTCAAACATTCGATCGATAGCTTGTTTGATCATAAATCTTTATAACGTCTGATTTTTTGTTTCAAATATGTGTGTTTGTTAAGCTTAAACTTTGATTTTATTTAGATTTTAGGTTGGATTTGTGGGTCGTTCGCTGTCTTTTAGGGCTTCTTTGTGATCGCTAGTAATTAGGGTTTTTTTGTTTCGTTTTAAGATATCGCTGCTTAAATTCCATTAATTCTAGGCTGATACACATTAATGATGGTCGATTATGGTTGCTACTGTGCTGTTAATTAAACCCTAGATGTGCTAGGGTTTCCTCATTTGAAGATTAGACGTTTGCTTCTTCTGTATTTTCTTTGTCGATTGTTTTCTTGTTTTGATAGTTAAGGTTGATGTGATGAAGAGTGTAGAGTAGATTGATGTTGGTAAAGTTGATGCTCTTATTCTTCTTTTGAAAGGGCAGGATGCTGGAAGTTTGGTGTCCGGTAGGTTTAGTACTTCTTCTTTGAAAGTGAATGATGCGAAACCTAGTCATATCAACATGTGGAGTTTTGATGTGCTGTCGTGTAGGGTCAATTTATTGATTACTAAGTTTTAAATTTATATTTAGCCGACTTATCCTAAAACAACACTTTAACGGGCAGTGTACCCGATCGGGTAGAGTTTCATGGTAAGTAGGGTGTCGAACACTAAGAGCGAGGTTGTTAACCTTATAATTTATCAGTATTTTAATTACTCTAATTACATTAATTCTAATTACTTGTTAAACCTATGCCATATACGCTTCTAACGATAGATGGGGGTTTTCAGCCTGAGATACTAGCACAGGTTTTATGGTGACAATAATCAATTCTAAACACAATAAACATGCAAGAAAACAATCAGAAGATAAAAGAGTGGTACAAGCCAAATAATAGAAAACTGTATTAGCCATATTAAATCCGATTAAATGCTGGTTTGTTTATTTAGTGCAATGATTTCTTATCTCGAAGCGGCATATCATTAAGACTTAGGCGGGACATCATCCTAAGACCTAGACACGTTGAATCCTGTCACAATTAACGCATCCGCATAAAGCATCCTTTTAGTTTAATTATAATCTATCTAGGGATTAAAGCAATGGTGATCTTGTCAAACCCTAGCCCATTGGGACTTTACCCACTTACTGTTTGACGGTATTTTATATACTAGTAGTCCACTATTCAAATCTTTATCAATTAATCAAGAACATACTTGTTGAAACATTACGAGTCACCTGCCGGTCCAACTAAGCTCTTAATTTAAAGACAAAGACAGAACGTTATTCGTGATCCTATTGGTCCAGTAATATAAAACACGATATGGAGAGTTATCCCAGTATCTAGCTCGCTTGTTAGGCATAACACTAGGTCCAAGTTGAATGATTGTGCATATTCTAACACTGTAACAAGTGTTTGTGATAAACATAATTAAACTTTTAACGATAAATTAAGAAATCGAGTTTAAAACAAACCAAACATTAAATCTTCATTAAGATGGCTAATACCCAAGGGTATTAGCCCATAACCATTGTAATTATACAAGCGTGTGATCAAATAACCAAGGTAAACTAAACGTTTTACCGAACGATACCAAAAATTAAATGATTACAAGAGTATGGAAACTACACGGTGTCTTCTATGGAATCATGATCAATGCTTGACCTTTATTGCTCTTCTTCTCTTCAAAAAAATCATCTTTTATGTGTATGGTATGAAGAATATGATTTTGCACACTGAAAACTCGTTTTTGAGTCTTCTATTTATAATCTCTGAAAAAGGCTGGATACGCCGTATTGGGCTAGGCCAATACGGCGTATTGGGGTGTATCCCTTGGAGTGCGCGCAAAGTTTATGATCAGCATAATATACATTCCCAAAATAATAATATCTTCGTATCTCTGAATAGTTATCTTCATGGATACGGCGTATGGCAGAAGGTGGATACGCCGTATTGGGAATTGTGAATACGCGTTTACTTGTGAAGACTTGGCGCTGATACGCCGTATCTCTTTTCCTGTATACGGCGTAGTCTTTGTTTTAGCTCCAAAATAGGCGCCTTTTAGCATGTCTTCACAAATCTTTCCTCAATTACTGAAAATAACACTTTTAAACAATTAAGTACATATTCTTGCAATAATTATACAAAAGTGGTTAGTTTATTCAGGATAAATGATGGTATAAATGTGACGTTATTTGATGTCATCAAATATCCCCCCACTTGAATCCTACTTGTCCTCAAGTAGACTCTAGATTATATTGAAAATGTATCCCAATCAAAGTCAAGGATTTTTCCGTTTAAACACTTCTTTCAATTTAATCACCTGTACAAGACCAAGCACCTCACGAAATATAGAAATGAAATCACTCAGATCACTCAACTAATCTAGGGTGTAACATTTAAGTAGTACGCTCAATTGTTCGGTCATGATTAGCTTCGTATCATAAGCTTGGCAAGGATACACATCTCCACCACTAGAGCTAAGGAGAAACAAGTTAAAAGGTAAATTGGGTTTTATTAAAGGCTAAGGGTTAATCATTCTAACAATCTTTCACCGATAGTACCACCTCAACAAGGCAGCTGAAGCATACATACACGGTTGTAACAACGGAATAGACATGTGTGTTCTAACACATCTTCATTCGAGCTTAACCAAAAGTTAGGATGAAGAATGATATAGGGTAGGGACCTTTTAGTTTTCACCAAAAGTCATAAACCAACAAGGAGGCTAAATCACGCATACATGGTCATGACGACAAAATAGACATGCGTGACCCAATCCAACCTTGTTCGAGTAAAACCTAAGGTTAATTGCTAGGAATGGAAAGTAAATTGTTGTTAAATAAAATTCACAAAACAAATAGATTAAGCTTGAACAAATAAGGTAGTTGCTAGAAACTTTTCCCCAACCGTTCCATGATAAAGACTCGGAATATATACAAATGCCTCGATCATAGATATGACAAAGACAACCTAAGTTGGCGTTCCCATAACACTCAACTTCCTTTACATCCCAAACTTACATACTTTTACAAAAGTGGTGATATCGACCACTTAATACAAAACTATACATTGTTGACTTTTATCCACGAATAATCGATCCTTCTAAGAATTTCATCGGTTTAAGTTTATCGAACTGACTATAAATCATCCTTCTCTTTTTTATGCATTTTCTATTTTTCCATTTTTTACACATAATCCTCGGTGTAATTTCACCGTCTTCACAATCATCATTTTTTCAGATAATTTTTCCTTTAACACTTCTTCGGACATAATACATAATCGCAAAAGTAGCAAAATACACGAGCTACGTATTTTCCCATTGCATTGTGCAATTTCCTGACCATAAAAGAGATACAAAATTTCACTTTGACACATGAAATACAAAACTTTACACAAAAGCAACTAGCAATTTTGATTAAAGTAGGCTTAATCTACACGGTATGCTAAGGTGTAAAGGTGTAACGAAATAGACATATGGTGTAAAAAAGACATGAATGGCTCAACAGGTTTTTCTAGGGGATCTTACTCGTATGGTGAGAGTAAGCAAAGGGTTACACGGGATTTAACTAACCAGTGTAGTTAGTTAATTTTACAACATATAGGCTTTTTGGTGTATTCCTAGAAATTTACCAGTTAAAAATGTTTCTCCGTCTAAATCCATAGTACGCATCGTTGTGGTCTCAAGTGATATACCAGGCCAAGTTCTAAAGTCCACTACATCACCGGCACACTCATATTTTTGGGAATTTTTAGTAAGCATTTGGAAACGGAATAGGCTTAATTCTCACAAATTGAAATTAAGGGTTATAGTGCTCGAGGTCATGTAACTAGTAATTTTTACAAAAGTTAAGCTAGAAAAATTTTAGATTTGGCATAATTTAAGCACATTAGCATGTTATTTGTAAAAGAAAGGACAAGTAGGCGTTCTAATTCTCCATCCCCCCCCCCCCCCACTTAGATTATACAACGGCCTCGTTGTGTAGATAAAACAACAAAGAAAATGGGAAATAGAATTTAGAACGAGGAACTCCCCTGATATGTTGCTCGGGATGATTCTCCAATTTGAGTTCTTGAGCAAAAGTATGTTGACGAGGCTTCAGAATGCTTCATACGAGTCCAACACACGTCTTTTTCAGAGTATACCATACCGTCGATTTCCTTAGAGCAAGGTCCTGCATAAAAGATTAGAAGACAAAAGTAGAATTCCTATCTCGGTTTTACAATGGTTACAATGCAGGAAAACAATTAAACACACAACTGTACAGGGATCAATACGCCATATCTCAAACCCTAAGATACGTCGTATGGTTCCTGTAAAAATAATTAAATAGTTTTAAAGTACTAGAAATTAAATTACAGACTGATAACGTCTAGACACATCCATACGCCGTATCCAGATGGGTTCGATACGCCGTATGGAGTGTCTGGGAAGACAGACTCGAGCAAACAATTTAAAAACAATTCAAACAATTTAAAAAATGACCGGGTTGTCTCCCGGGAAGCACTTTTGTTTTAGCTAGTCGTTAAGTTTGACTTTTTCCTTGTCTTTTCATTCTTCCATCATTTGCTCACACTTGTCCCCGTGAGCGAATTTCTTAATAATCTGTTGGCATGATACGTATTTCATGAAAAATGGCATGCCGAGCGCAACATCTGTTGTTACATCTTCATCGTCAATGATGATAAAACCTGTAAGAATAGACAAATTTCCAACAAAAACAGGTATATCTGTTAGAGCTCCAGTTGGACTTTTCCCTTCATGATCGTTCTTGTCCTTAATTATAGAATAATTGATGTGTCGTTGCGTGGTGTTTATTTATGATAGTTCAAGTTTTAAATTTATATTTTGCCGACTTAACCAAAAACAACACTTTAACGGGCAGTGTACCCGGTCGGTGGTAGATTTGTGGTAAGTAGGGTGTCGAACACTTGAAGCGAGGTTAAATCTCTCAATTTATTTATATTTTGGTTATCTAATCTAAGTTAATTCTAATCTAAGTCAAACGTATGCTAATCATATGTTAGTTATAATCCTAATTCTAACAGGTAAAGGGGGGTTCAGCCTGAGAGACTGGCACGGGTTTGTTTGGTGACTACAATCAATTCAAGACACTTTAACCCACGTTAGCAAATTAACATAAGATAAAAGAGCGGTCAAGCCTTATGATAGAAAACTGTATTAGCCATCATTAATCTTATTAGAAGTTGGTTTGTTTATTCAGTGCAATGATTACTTATCTCGAAGAGGCATATCATTTTTAGACTTAGGCGGGACTTCATCCTAAGACCTGGACACATTAATTCTGTCACAATTAAAGCATCCGCATAAAGCATCCTTATTACTTGATTATAATCTATCTTAGGGATTAAAGCAATGGTGATCTTGTTAAACCCTAACTCATAGAGACTTTACCCACTTACTGCTTAATGGCAATTTATACTCTAGTAGTCCACTTGTCCAACTATCCAATGGAATCAGAACATTATTTGTTGAATTATCTAGATTCACCTACTAGTCAACATGTTCAATAAACCAAAGGCAATTTTTGTTAACTAGTTAAGCCAGAAGCGTATCCTTAGCACGATTTTAGAAGGACAATACTTGTGATCCTATGATTCTAGATGTATAAATTACTATATGGAGAGCTATCCCGGTATCTAGATTACTTGGTCCGTATCACTAGATCCAGTTGAATGATAGGTCGCATACAAAAGCACGTAAACAAGTATAAATTGATAAACATAAACAAGCATACATTGATAAATTAAGCAATCGAGATATAAACAAAACCAAACATTCAGATATTCATAATAATGGCTAATACCCGAAGGTATTAGCCTTTAAACATCATAATTAATACAAGAGTAATTGTTTTAGCCAAGGTAAACTAACCGAGTTAACGAATGATACCAAAAACTGAACGATTACAAAAGAATAAGAAATTACACGTTGTCTTCTATGGATTGAAATGCGTTGCAAGACCTCCTCTGCTCTTTTTCTCCTCTAAAAATTGACTTTTATGGTTAAGGTATCGAGAATATGATTTAGCACACTTAAAACTCGTTTTTGAGTTTGTATTATATGGTCTGGAAGTCGGTTCGATACGGCGTATCCAAGGTATTAGATACGGCGTATTGGAGTTTCTTGGAGTAGGGACCACGTTTGATATCTTCTAGAATATTCACATACTATATCTTCAATACGGCGTATTGACATCTTCTGGATACGGCGTATTGATCTTCTTTCCTTTGTGGTCTTTGGTGAGTGCAGGCACGGATACGCCGTATCTTCCTTGATGGATACGGCGTATTGGTCTTCAGAATAGTAATCTTCAAAATATATTCATTTAAGCTCCAGAATGCGCGCCTTTTGCTAATATTCACCAAGCACTCCGTAATTACTGTAATTCTCAAATATAAACGATTAAGTAACAATTCTTTGCAATAATTATATAAAATGGGTTAAATACATGGGATAAATGATGCTATAAAATAGACGTTATTTGATGTTATCAAATATCCCCCCACTTGAATCCTACTTGTCCTCAAGTAGCCTTTAGAAGTCTATAAAAATGTATCCCTAAGGATATTTTCTGTTAAAGCATTTATTTGATCTATTACAAGTACACAACCAAACACCTTACGAAATAGGAAGATGGGGCTGAGAATGCAAATTGGGTGCAATATAACTTTAAGGGCCAGTTCTGCCAAGCTCCTAAAGTTGTATTTGTCACACCTCGCAATTTTCGATATTTTAAATTACTATTTTACCCTTTGACTTTTTGGGTCCAATTTGACTTTTGACTTTTGACCTTTTACGGTCACATAAAAACGATTACCACGTAGTCGGTAATCTTTTGAAACGTATTTAAATAATAAATGCTAATAACTATTATTATCTCTCATTTATTGTGTTATTTTTCAAAACTTATTTGACTTGAAAACGAGAAGATAAATGTTATTCCTAAGTTGACTTATCAAAAATGACCCGCCAAAATGAGTTATTAATTATGGGGTATACCAACGTTTGACATAAAATGACATTCCGAATAAATTATTGTTAAATAAAAATTACGAAACAAATAGATTAAGTCTAAAATACAAGTTGCTAGACACTTTTTTTCCGACTGTTACCATGATAAAGACACCAACTATTTACAACGTCTTAGATCCTAGATTAAAAACAACAACCTAAGTTGGCGTTTTTGTAACGGTCAACTTCCACCTAAATTCCATATTTACATACTTTACAAGGCAAGTGGCGGATATCTTCACTTTTTACAATATCTACTATCGTCGATTTGTATCAACCGAATAAATCGATCCTTGTGTGTAATTCCTTTGGTAGTTGCGAAACGATTATCTTCAAACTTTCCTTCTTTTTTATCTAATTTTTTTTGCTAACACTATACTACGAAACTCGGTGTAGTTTCACCATATTCACGATCATAATAATTTTGGATAATTCCTTCGATAATTCCTCGTTCTTCGGACGTACCATTAATTGTGATGGTAGTAAGAATACATGAGTTTGACGATAAGAATACATTCCATTTACGATGTTGCAAATTTTCTCAACAGTACCAAAATAGACGCATGACTCGAGAAATACAATAAAATAAAAAATTTACTTTACACTTTAAGCACTAGCAATGTAAAATAAACTTAATCTATCAGGGTAGGGCTAAGGTGTAAAGGTGTAAACGAAACAAACATTGGTGTGTATTCCTAAAGGTTTAGCACTCTACAGGTTGCTTTAGGTATCTTAATCTTAAAGTGAGAGGTAAAACAAAGGGGTTATAATGGGTTAACTAACGGTGTAGTTTGTTAATAAGTTCATGTAAAGCTTTTTGGTGGTAATCCTAAAAAATTTACCAATTTTAAATCATGTTACTCCATCTAAATCCATAGTACTCATCAATTGCGGTTCGGCGTGATATAACCTAAGACCATGTTCTAAAGTCTACTACATCACTGGCACACTCATATTTAATGGAATTTAGGTAAACATTTGGAAACGGAATGGGTTAAATCCTCACAATATCTAACATGGGTTATTGTGTGCGGGTTATGTAAACATTTAATTTCTCAATAAAAGTTTGCTTGATTTTTTTTTAAAAGTTGAGCATAATGTAAGCATATTTGTAGTGTGAAAAATAGGACAGTATTACATTATAATTCCTTCCCTCCACTTGAATTATACAACGTCCTCATTGTATAGATAAAACATTAAAAACGGGAATTAAAAAGAATTAGAATGAGAAACTCCCCTGATATTTGCTCGGTAGATTCTCCATGTTGATTTATTGAGCAAGAATTCGTGTTGAACAGCCGTCTTGAGGTTTCAAGACTCCAACACTTCAAGATCTGTAAATACTTCAACCAACTCATCGATTTCTTTTCAGAAGGTCCTGTATTAAGCATAAGAGAATAAGCGTAATTTCTATCTCCGTATATTCGTTGGTTAAACTCGAAATAATAACCTAAAACTGTACAGGAAGTCGATACGCCGTATCCATTCCCCAGGATACGTCGTATTGATACATGTATACGCTGTATTCATTTAATGAATACGTCGTATATATTGTGCTGAAAATAAAGACTGGATAACGTCCAAAAGGTTAATACGCCATATCCATAGGGTTTGGATATGCCGTATAGACAGTCTGGGAAGACAGACTCGATAAGAAAATTGAAAATACATTCCAGGTTGTCTCCCGACAAGCACTTTTGTTTACAAAAAAGTCTTTAAGTTAGACTTGCCTCAATTTACTCCCATCCTTATAAAACAACTTGGGGTTGAACGAGATGCCAAACGGCATATATAAATTCTTAAAAAGATTTATTAGCATCCTTTTGATAATATAATTACAAGTCATGATATTAAGATTTAATTCCTTAATAAAAATTCTAGTTTTGAAAATTTTATTAGATGTATCATGACTTGTTTCCAAAAGCTTATTTGACCCTTCTGCATAGGCACCAACATCCGTATTTATTACATTATCCCTCGAAGACTGTTTGATATCGATTTGTCATCATCATTGTCCTTACCCGATTTCAAATTATCGGGATAAATTATGTTGAAAGTAATTGATCATTAATGTATAAAATGTTTTGTTCCTTTTATCCACATTCGGTCAATGGTTGTTTCATCTTTCAAAATTAAATTCATCGATGTGTTGAGGACTTGCAACATGTTCAGTTGAGAAATCAGATTTAGACGTTAGAGCATCATTGTAAACAATGGCTGGAAATTCGTTCTCAAAATCTTTAAAGAAATCTAAATCATTTAAACAACTGACCATAGGCTCAAAGTGACAGAAACAATAAGGCATTTTGACTTTATCAATTATCATTTTTCGAAATCGTTTTTAAATCTGGCTCATAAAGTATTTTATAGGAATTGAATTTTTGTCATAAATTCACCGTGTAATCTTCATCGTCAGATTCGTAAAACGATATTCTAAAGTCAATTTTATTGTCGTTAAGAGGACTTACCGTGGGTTCACTACGAGAGTGCTTCTTCAAATGTTAACTTATCATTGAAGATTATAGCTGGGAATTCGGTTTCAACGGATCTGAGGTCGTGACGTCTTCATCATACCAGATCTTACCATACTTAGCAGTTTCCCAGTTAAACACTTTCCCATGTTTTCGAGCTTTTTCTTCCTCGAGCCTGATGTATTCTTCCATAGTAATATTGGGGTCGTCCATTTTCACCTATAATAAATTTTCTAGGAAAGAAAACTGTCAAATAGCTTAATACGCCGTATGTAGTAAACTGAATACGTCGTATTGATGATAGAGTCGAATACGCTGTATTGGTTTAGAAAAAATTCATACGCCGTATCCAAGAAGTTGAATACGCCGTATTGAGTATTCGACTCAAAAAGTTACAGTGAACTGTAATAATGCACACAAACATACAATATGCAAAAAATTATCAAAGCAGATAATCATCACAAATAAACACATAAATTATGCAAATTATTATAAGCATAATACTAACTAAAACACTATTTAAAAACTAGAATTAAAAACTCACTCCCGACAACCGACGCCAAAAACTTAATGTGTCGTTGTGTGGTGTATATTTTTATGATTCAAGTTTTAAATTTATATTTTGCTGACTTAACCAAAAACAATACTTTAACGGGCAATGTACCGATCGATGGTAGTTTCGTGGTAAGTATGGTGTCGAACACTTGAAGCGAGGTTAAATCTATCAATTTATTTATATCTTGGTTTATCTAATCTAAGTTAATTCTAATCTAAGTCAAACCTATGCTAATCCTATGTTAGTTATAATCTTAATTCTAACAGGTTAAAGGGGGTTTCAGCCTGAGAGACTGGCACAGGTTTGTTTGGTGACTTACAAATCAATTCAATACACTTAACCCTCGTATGCAAATTAACAAAGATAAATCGAGCGGTCGAGCCTTATGATAGAAAACTGTATTAGCCATCATTAATCCGATTATAAGTTGGTTTGTTTATTTAGTGCAATGATTACTTATCTCAAAAGGCATATCATTCTTAGACTTAGGCAGGACTTCATCCTAAGACCTAGACACATTAATTCTGTCATAATTAAAGCATCCGCATAAAGCATCCTTATTACCTGATTATAATCTATCTTAGGGATTAAAGCAATGGTGATCTTGTTAAACCCTAGCTCATAGAGACTTTACCCACTTACTTCTTAATGGCAAGTTTATAACAACTAGTAGTCCACCTGTCTAACTATCACAATGGAATCAGAAAATTTATTTGTTAAATTATATAGATTCACCTACTAGGTCGACATGATTGAATAAACCAAGGTTTAAATTCCGTTAAACTAGTTAAGCCAGAAGCGTATCCTTAGCTACGATTTTAGTAGGACTAATATTTGTGTCATATGATTCTAGATGTATATAATTACTATATGAGGACCTTCCCGGCATTTGTTTACTTTGGTATGTATCACTAGATCCAGTTGTTTGATAGGTCGCTACCAAATGCACGTAAACTAAGTATATGATAAACATAAACAAACAATTCAACGATAAATTAAGCAATCGAGATATAAACAAAACCAAACATTCAGATCTTCATAATAATGGCTAATACCCGAAGGTATTAGCCTTCAAACATCAAAATTAATACAAGTGTAATTGTTTTAGCCAAGGTAAACTTTATCGAGTTAACGAATGATACCAAAATTAACGATTACAAAAGTATAAGAAATTACACGTTGTCTTCTATGGATTGGAATGCGTTGAAAGACCTCTTCTGCTCTTTTTCTCTTCTAAAAATTGACTTTTGTAGTTTAGGTATCGAAAATTTGATTTAGCACACTTAAAACTCGTTTTTGAGTTTTCTATTTATACTATCTGGAAGTCGGTTCGGTACGACGTATCCAAGGGATTGGATATGGTGTATTGGAGGTTTATTAGGTAGGACACGTTTGATATCCTTCTTGAATCTTCACATACTTCATATTTCTCTAATACGGGTATTGGTCTTCTCTGGTTTTACGGCGTAATTGAGCTTATTTCCTTCGTGTCTTTGGTGAGTGAGCTCGGTTACGCTGTATCTTTACTTCATGGAATACGGCGATTGGTATTCTGAATCATTATCTTCCAAAATATCTTTGTTTAAGCTCCAGATATGCGCGCCTTTGCTAATATCACCATGCACTCATTTTATCTGCAATTCTTAAATATAAACAATTAGTACAATTCTTTGGCATTATAAACTATACAAAATGGGTTAATAACATGGGATAAATGATGCTATAATATAGACGTTATTTGATGTCATCATGTTCCAAATCGACTCCAAGGCATATCTATTTATATAAGACAATAACTCAAACATGTGGTCCCTAATATCTCATGGTTACAAAGTTGTTAGTGTTGAACATCCCATGCATTTGTTGCATTTGATTGGGATGTGGAAATGATGTAATCATTCCCCAAGGCGTGTAACTTTGATTTTAGAAATTATTCCAAGTACGAGAAATCCTTGGGTTGATTTTGTCTACTATCATTTCTTCTTGGTTGTGGTGTTCTATTTCTAGAATAAGAGTTCTTGACTCTTCTAGGTGGTGGAGTTTTTTATCTAAAAATTGGTTTGGAAAAACCAACTCCGGGTTTTGACAATGGCTTATAAAATTGTTTAACTTCATCATCACTAGCAACGGGAACTTTGATGTTGTTTACTATTATGTGTTATGGTCTAGGAATTTTCGCGTAGCTTCTGGTCTTTGACATCAAAAAAGCACCCAAAATAGATTTCTGAAAAGACACACTTTTCTCAGATCCAGGCGTGATGAGTGGTGGTCTTATAATTTCTTTGGGTGCCGCCTGTACAATATGGGGGTCACCCATATTTATGGGACCTCCATTAAAAGACGCCTTTTTCTGGGCTTTCACAAAATTTATTTCCTTAGTTCCACTAGATGATGCTTCAAATAAATTAAACCCTAAATCTAATTCTTCTTTCGAGAGTTTTTGATTACTTAACATTTCATTTAGACAATGTATACTCTTTTCAAATATAGTTAATCTAATTGCTTCCTCTTTGAGTTTTTCATTCTCAATTTTAATCATATGATACTTTACACATTCAAGAACAACTCCCTTGTTTTTCTCGAGTGTAGACACTTTTTCTTTTAGAATACTAAGTTCTTTTTCTAAACTATTTCTAGTGGCTTTTAATCTTTTGTTTTTAGTGATTATCTTTAAACTCATTTTGCACAGTTTATCATATTCATTATCTAAAACTAAATCATCTATTGATAAGTTTTCATCACTAGAGTAAGAAGATTCGGAACATACCTCATTTGACACTTGAGCCATGAGACATGTTTCATCTTTGACTTTTTCATCATTTTCTTCACCGTTATCACTCCAAGAACCTCCAACGAATGCTTTTTGGTTCTTGTCTCTTGGTGGCTTTGGACATTCTCCAATAAGATGATTTGGATCTCCGCATCTAAAATACTTCCTTTCACCCTTGCCGTTTTTGTCGTCTCGGCTTCTTTGAAAGATCTTTTTGTCGTTCCTTAGTTGTCTAACGAATCTTCCACTTCTTTTGAAGAACTTCTTGAAGTCTCTTACCGCCATGGCGTACTCTTCCTCTTCACTTTCAAAAGTCGAACACTCCACATCACTAGATTTCTTCTTAGCATTTAAAGCGAGAGATCTCCTTTCTCCTTTAGCTTTGACTATTTTAGAATCTTTCTTGAGGATCATTTCGTGAACTTTGAGGTTCCCGATAAGTTCATCAAGAGATAGTGATGTTAAGTCTTTCGATTCTTTAATCGCCGTGACCTTTTCTCTCTATTTAGGATGTAGAACCCTAAGAAACTTCCTAACATAATTCTTTCTAGAATAACCTTCATCAATAGATTTTAGACTAGTAAAAATAGTGTTAAATCTAGCAAAAGAACTATCTATAGATTCGTCTTCGGAAATGAAGAATTGTTCATATTGTTTAGCCAAAAGGTCGATCTTATTATCTTTGACTTGACTATTACCTTGGTGGGTGATTAATAAAGTTTTCCGAATTTCTTGTGTCGTATTACACATAAAAATCCTTTCATATTCTTTTCTTGGCAAATCATTGTAAATAATCATTTTGGCTTTATTATTTTTCGCAAGCCATCTTTTAAGATCATCGATTAGTTTATCAAAAGGGACAACCTCATCAAGTTTGGTTTCCGGATTTTGAATAATGGGATGAAAATCACCATTGGTAATAACATGACAAAGATCTAGATCTTTTGATTTAACATATGTCTCGAATCTATTTTTCCAATAAATAAAACTATCACTTTCAATAAGCTCATATGTGAAACATTATATGATATTTGAATGATTTTGCTATGACTTATGAATATACATGTTTATGAATTCAACTTTATCTTGCTTGGATAATTGTTTATCTTTTGGTATATCATTGCAATTGGAATAGGCCGAAAGGGTTAATTGTCTAGATGTATTTTGAACCGTTTGTCTATGACGTGTCAATATCATACTTGTAAGGATTGTGTGGTAAATTGATAAACAACCCAAGTAGATTAATGTTTAAGACCCTTCCTTATATTGACCGATCGGGTTGGGAGGAATTCATATTTATGCATATTTGATATAAACCATTCTTAATACACTCGTGATGATATAGTATATAGGCCGAAAGGATTATATGTTATCATTGGTAGATAATGCTTGATAAATATGATTACCCATCATAAATACTGTATGCTTGGATTAATATAAAGTCTATCTCTAACTCTATCTATTATGTTTTATGTGGAACATGTCATGTTCCCTGCTTGCTTTATACACACTTTTTGGCTATTTTAAACCCCGGACAACATTAGATTTTGTTACTTGATAAACAATCTGTGAATTGCTACAAATCCCGTGGAACGAACTGGACTTACCTAATACTATACTACACTCGAATAGGGTATACTTGCCCGAATGTTGTGTTTTTGGTCCAAATCGGTATTTCTAGTTATTATAAATTTAAAGCTTATAAAAACACACATCACACTCCAATAACCTCTGCAAAGCACTTTGGTTCAGTCTTTTAGGTGGTTTTGAACAATCCTAATAAGATGATTTGGGATCGCCGCCCTAAAAACATTTTCTATCACCTATACTTTCATGTCATCACGACTTTCTTTGAACGTCTTTTTGTCATTCCGAGGTATGCTCACGAATCAACCACTTCTCTAAAAGAACTTCTAAGAAGTCTCTAACCGCATGGCGTATTCATCATCTTCACTTCCTGAAGTTGAACACTCCTCATCACTAGTTTCTTTCTTAGCCTTTAAAGTATGAGATTTTTCTTCTAACCTATAGCTTTGACTATTTCAAAATCTTTTCTTAATATCATCTTGTGAACTTTGAGATTTCCGATGAGTCATCATATGTGATAGAGAAGTTAAGTCTTTTGACTCTATCATCACCATGACCCTTTGCTCTCACATTAGATTAAAGCCCTTAAGAAACTTCCTAACATCAGTTTTAGCATATGAAAAACCTTCATCAAAAGCTTTAGACTAGTAATTAATACGTATTAAATACTACCAAATGCACTATCTATAGATTCGTCTTAGAAATATTGAATTATTCATATTGTTGAACCAAAAGGTCGATGTTGTTATCTTTGACTTGGTTAATTACCTGGGAAGGGATTAACAAAGTTTTCCAAATTTTGTTTTGAGCCGTATTACACATGAAAAATTCTTTCATATTACCTTTATCTTGGCAAAGCATTGTAAATCACTATTTCTTAGCTTCGATATTATTCGCAAGTTTTCTTTTTAAGATCGTCACATTGTTTTTCCAAAAGGATAACACCCTCTAATTTGGTTTCCGAATTAATTGAAGTAGGATGAAAATCACCGTCAGAAATAACACCAAAGATCAAGATCTTTTTGATTAAACATAGGTATCTCGAAACTATTTTCTAATAAATAAAACTATCATTTTCAAAAATTGGTGGTCTTTGCATGGATTACCGTTCTAGAAATTCATAGATCGATCCAAGCTTTAAAATACAATATATTTTAAAAATCTTGAGTGACCTTGGCTTCTAATACCAATTGTGGAAACTAGAAGGGGGATTGATTAGTTTACAGGTTTGTTTTACGTTCTAAAAGTTTACTTTCAAAATACTTAGATTCGAGTTGTATGTTTAACCCATCAACAATACGAATCAACAATGTAAATACCTAAACTAATACTAAATAACAATGACAACAATATAAAGAGATACGAAAAGGAACAATCAAACCAAGACGCAAAGATTTATAGTGGTTCGGCTACGAAGCTCCTCTTCGCCCTAATCCACTCCCTGAGTATCCTACTCGAGATTTTACTATGTCAACAAGCACCCTTTAGGCGGAGAAAACCGTTTACACGTCTCTTACGTTATTTTTCGACACTAAGCTAAATGTCGAGTCCTAATCTTAGCTAGAACCAATCTACCACTTCACAAGCACTACACAATCACAAGATCTACACTATCAGATTTACACACAATTCGAATCACACAATTATATAAGATAATTACAATAGAGATTTGATACTTAGAAGAAGAGAGGAGAGATCACTAAATAACAATTTGTTTCTTGGCGAATACAAATGTTCTTCTCTTGCACTTGATAGAGAGGAGATGAGAGATGAGAGATGAGAAGAAGAGATTGGATCACTTAAAACAAGATCAAACAATGTTAGTGATCAAGAGATTTAGTGAGAGAAAGAAGGTTTTTAGAGAGAGAAAGAAGACTGAAAAATTCGTGCAAAGAGGTATGTTTTTCTGCCAGAAATAGTGCAATATTTATAGACAGGATTTCCAACGGCTAGCTGGCGGCGGTCCCGGCGGTCCCAAATATATCTAGGGCATAAAGGGGCCGCTACTAGACTACGCTCCTGTTTTTGTCTTTTTGCGAAGAATGTTGTATCTGGTATAGAAGCTTCTATTTTGGGGAAAAAACCAGATTCAAATTTTATTATTTAAATAAAACATTTTCTTTTATTAAAAAAAATTATTTATTTTGTAGAAATACTTTTGTGAAAATGTAAAGAAAGAAATATTTTCTTGATCATTAATCATGCTTAATGATTTGTTTGTACATACCTTAAGGGATTACTAATCTTAAAAATGGAATTTTACGATTAATAATTTATAAACGTTTATTTTTATCGTAAACACTTTTACATTTTGTTATTATCAAAATATTGAGAGGTCGAAAAATATAAATGACGGTTTTAGACATTATTTGTATTAACAAAACCGTATCAACGATCCACTTTAGTCGACTGGTAAAAAAGAAGTACAAACGACCGACTAGTCGACTGGTAACAAAACCGGACCAACGATCAACTTTAGTCGAATGGTAACAAAACCGTACCAACGATCGACTTTAGTAGACAGGTAACAAAGCGGCACCAACGATCAACTAAAAAAATAATAACAAAACCATAACTTTTTTTTATACTCGATGCTTAAATAGGAATAATAAAACCATACTTTTTCGTAGATCCATGAGCGAAGGCTACTTGACCAGTTAGCAACACCCTCTGGGAACCACAAACCAATCTCCTTCCTTGCACTCTCAACAGCTTGGTCAACGTTCAAAAGCTTCAATCCTTTTAAAGAGAAACCCTTTCTTTTTTTAAGGGTTAAAGGGTG
>BQNB010122699.1:0-20236 GCA_026074375.1 Tanacetum coccineum
GGGTCTTGGTGTTCGTGTTTATACAGCAGGTATGGACATGGTTACTATTACGAGTAGATTTAAGAAGCAGAAGGGATCACGATGAATACGGTTGCTATGATCGATTTTAGAAACAAACAGGTTGTGACTTGTTTTCATGGTCATGGTTACAGCAGCAGGTGCTATTGTTTTTTAGATGGAGGATTGTTCATGGCTGTATGGTGTTTATGAAGAAACAGCAGGTGTGATCAATATGGGTCTAATGATGGTGCGATTGATGTTCATTGATTGTGGATCCGATATTAATAGTTGTTCGGATGTCGCTGTGTGGATGTTTGGGGACTGTAACCCTAATATGATTTTCAGGTGTACATGACAGATCACGTTTGGGATTGGTTTGGTATAGAAAAAGCTAAAGGAACTGCTTGGGCCAATAAAGAAGATTACTTAATACTGTTCGTGCTTATGCCAAGTTGGATTTAATACTTCTTATAACGAATGTTCGTGTTAGTACTGCTCCTTGTGAGTTAGTACTGGTGGTTATTCATGGTTAATACTATCTTTGAAAAGATAGTACTGCTCGATTAACAACAGTGTAACGACAGATAAAGTGTCACTATATGCCATGGGAGGAAGGAGCAATTGGATTAGTGATAGTTTTTGCAACAGATCTGTGACGGTATGGTGACAGCTTTGTAACAGTTTTGAGACAGAAAAAGCGTCGCTAACTGCTTGGGATGTTTGTACCGTTTATTTTGTCCGATATATCTAGTTTATACCGCTAGCGTTGGCCGATATCGGATAACACACACTTTTTGGGTTATTGGACGCATTTGGGTCTCGAACGATGATAAAGTTTATGGTTTGTTTTGGAGAGTATTATGAAGACATTTGATGCAATGGCTTTTTAATCAATTATGTGACAAGGGTAACCTTTTTGTTGCGTACAAACAAGGATTACAAGTAGATCGCCGACTGAGGCAACAGTCACATAAGAGAGGATGATGTTATTGCACTTAGATGATTTTCATCAATAATTACCACTTGGAGCCTACTGAGTTCATGATTCAAGAGATGGTTAGCATACTTTCAGGGGAAGCTTATTGTTAACATGTTTAACCATCTACATGTACCACTTAATAGGAAGCGTTCACAAGTTGCTTATCTATAAAAGACCCATATTAGATGATTACAAAAAGGGGAAGAAGATTATATTGTTTGCAGCTTATTTTAAAGTGGTGACATGTATAAGAAGATCTTATTTCAAGGGGAAGCTTTGAAGATTGTTTCATACATGAAGATTGTTTTGTAATATCAAATAGGGGAAGATTGTTGGGATTTGAGATTTGATGATTACAAAACCACATATGAATAAAAGAAGAAAGATGAAACAACAAGGACTTAATGTGCAATATTAAGTTAGCTTCTTATCAAAGCTAGGTTTTCTTGTAAACCCTAGCCTCTCTAGTATATAAAGAGAGGTAGGGTGAATAGTTTTATCATCCAGCATAGTTAGAACTCTCCAATGAGAGTCTAATAGAAGAACACACGTGTGTGTATATTAGTTAGCATAGTAATAGATGAATGATCAACATCTATATGTATTAGTTAGTTTATGAATAAAAACCTTGTTCATAACATCGATTATGTTCTTTATTATTTTGCTGCGTGTTATTTAATCATTGTTATTAACATCCTAGAAGCCTTTAGTCAAGGATGAGGAAGCCAGTGATGTGGATGTCCATCTTTATAGGTCCATGATTGGTTCTTTAATGTACTTGACTGCTTCTAGGCCTGATATTATGTTTGTAGTTTGTGCTTGTTCTAGGTTTTAGGTCACTCCAAAGATCTCCTATCTAAGTGCTATCAAGAGAATCTTTAGGTATCTAAAGGGCAAACCCAAACTGGGCCTTTGGTATCCTAAAGTGTCCTTATTTGACCTGAAAGCCTATTCAGATAGTGACTATGCTGGAGCAAATCTTGACAGGAAATCCACAACAAGTGGTTGTCAATTTCTTGGTAGGAGACTTATTTCTTGGCAATGCAAAAAGCAGACCATTGTGGCTACTTCTACTACAGAAGCATAATATGTTGCTGTTGCAAGCTGTTGTGGGCAAGTATTGTGGATTCAAAATCAAATGTTAGACTATGGGTTCAATTTCATGAACACAAAGATCTACATTGATAATGAAATCACAATCTGCATTGTAAAGAATCCAGTATATCATTCCAAAACAAAGCATATTGCTATTAGGCACCACTTTATAAGGGATTCTTATGAGAAGAAACTTATCCAAGTACTTAAAATCCACACTGATGACAATGTAGCTGATCTTCTAACCAAGGTATTTGATGTTAGCAGGTTTCAGTTCTTGGTTGTTTCTATTGGGATGATAAATCCATAAGCTGCATTAGTTAAAGGGAGGCAATATGATATGTTGTACAGTTTGTATGAAGTATTCAGGATGAAGAAACATTTTAATCATAAGTGATGCATTTCCAAGAGCTCATTAGGATTCAGAGAGTCATTGAGAAGAGTTTTAGATGGTACTGAAGCACTGATGTTACCTACATTGTTCATTCTTTGGTTGGCAACAGTTAGTACCGACAGTGCAGAGTTAGTACCGTTGGGCAAAGTTAGTACCGCTATAGAGACGTTGAAGAAAAATACCGCCAAGGGTGTAAAGTGTAATTTGAAATGGTTTCCTTGAAGTTAGGTTTCCTAAACCTATATAAACCCATCTCAATTGCACAGTTTACTTACGTAATCACTCTCAAATACTGATGATCATACTGAAGGAGGAAGGGCTACTCAAACTACTCAAATACCTACTTCTACAATATTTGGAGATGATGAAACAATAGCTCAAGTTCTTATCAACATGAGTCAAGCCAAAGTAGTTTCAAGAGAGAAGGAGAAAGGTGTAGAGTTTAAGGATGCTGAAGAGACTGAAAAACCTAGGCCTACTTCAACAAGATCACTTTTGACATTAAAGCCTCTTCTAAAGATTGATCCAAAAGACAAAGGGAAGAAGAAAATAGAAGAGGAAGATGAATCTGAAAGTGAATCTGATGGTATTCCTGAAGCTGAGAAGAAGTTTAAACAGCTTGCCAGTGATGAAGAAATGGCTAGGAAAGTACAAGAAGAGTGGGAAGGTAAAGAGGAAAGAAAAAGATTAGCTGAAGAAGAAGCTACCAATGATGCTCTCATAAGAAATTATGATGACATAAAGGCAAGAATTGAGGCTGATAGACTTCTTGCTGAGAAGCTTCAAGAAGAAGAAAGAGAGCAATTTACAATAGAAGAAAGAGCAAAATTCCTTCATGACACAATTGCTGCTCAAAGAAAATTCCTTGCTCAACAAAGATCAGAAGCTATCAGGAACAGACCACCTACAAAGAATCAACTGAGAAATCAAATGATGACCTACTTGAAGCATGTAGGAAACTTCAAGCATTCTGATTTGAAAACCAAGAAGTTTGAGGAAATACAAGCTCTGTATGAAAAGATTAAGAGGTCAGATGAAGATTTCATTTCTATTGGGTCTGCTGAAGATGAAAGACTGATCAAAAAGATGAATGAAAAAGGAATTGATTCCTCTAAGAATGAAATGGTCAAGGAGGAAGATAAAGAAGAAGAATATAGAAAATCCAAAGAAAGAAGACACAGCAAAGGTACATGCTAAGGTAGATGTGACAGAGCAGGGTACAGAGAAGAGAAAAGGTGGTCATATGAAGATGCTTGCTAGGAAAAGGAAAAGACCACAACCAGATGTTGATAAAGTGATGAAGAACCCAACAAAGTGCCTAAAGATATGTTACATTTGAAGGTACCATAGATAGTGAAATAATGGAGAGAAAATATGTCATTGCTAGGTTGGACAAGGGATCATCACCAGATGGAGACTATCTTGTTATTTACAGAGCCAATAGGAACTTCAGGCCATTCAACTATCTCATGGAGGTACTTCATATGTTTGATAGGCAAGATTATATATTTCACCTTGTATGACGTATGATGAGGCAGTACTCAGAAATTACACTGGATGTAATTGAGTTGATTCTTTAGGGCGATTTGAAGATAATGATGGAATCCTCAAAAGAAGAAAATGATCAAAGTGATTTCTAGAGTGATCAACAAGATTGGAAGATTGTCACTTGGAGATTGTAATTGAAGCTTGTGGAGTTACATATTAAGGAGCTTAAAGATGGACATAGTTATCCATATTAGTTGAAAGAAGGTATCCACCTTTCCAAAGATTTGATTGCAAAAGAGATGCTTGTCTTGGATTGGGAAGTATTGAAAGAGAAAAGTATTGCCTGCCCTTGATTTGAACAGATTTATAAATGCACCAAATTAAGATGAAGAGTGATGAAGTCAATGGAGAAAGAAAAGGGTTTTGAGTATGTCTAACCACCAAACAACAAATGTTCATCCAGCTCACCATGCTTAATATGCATAAGAACTGGCTAGTCCATACGACAAACGGCTTGCGATAAAGACTTCTAAATCCGTTATGGTTAACTTTTAACTAAAAATTGTTGGGATATCAACTCACCTTTAGTTTCATGGTGAAGCGTTGGCTGTCCTAAGATCAAACAGATTACTTGGTAAAGACTAACTCAAATTTGTTGATAGCTATAGTTTGCTAAAAACAATATGGTTTTATCAATGCACCATGCTATGGAACTGAGCATTGGCATAGTCCAAAAGCAAATCTGTATTTGGTAAAGACAAATCAATTATGTTGAATGGTTGACAGTTTCCCCAACACTGTATGGTAATCAACTCACCATATATTGAAATAAAGAAATTGACTATCCCAGAGCAAAACGGCACTATGTAAAGGAAACATCCAAGTCCGTTCTTGACTGGTAGTTTGCCAAAAAACTACAAAGCCAACCTTAGTTAGATTGTTGCTGAAAAGAAGTTGCAAAAAAGACACAATGCGGAAGGAGAGCAAATTAATGTCAAGATTATGATCAAGAATTTGACAAAGTGATTGGATACATCCTCCAAGAACTTAAGAAGAATAAACCAAAGAAACATAAAGTTAAACAAGTTCAACAATCATGTTTAGGGGAGGATTGTTGGGAATTATGAATTCCTAACTTAGTACCATTAGTGATATACTTAGTACCGCTAGTTATAGTTAGTACTGGCAGTACAAAGTGTTAAGTATTGCTCAGATAGTTAGTACCGTTAATATAAAATAGTTAGTACCATTTAAGAAGATATTATGAATATGTAGGAAAAGATATGTATTAACTTTTACGCATTTATGTAAGCCTGTAAGGGTGTTATCCCTTTTTTTATAAAAGGAACCCTACGGCTTAGAGAGAGCAACACACAGAAAACACACAGACTCATCTCATACCTCTATCTCATATTAAGAGTGTAAATCTATAATCATATCAGCAGATTAATAGAAATCAAAGTTTAGTATTCATTATTCTTCTTAATACTATTGTCTAGATTCCGCATATACAATAAGTATTCATAGTCAGTGTTTCTCTATAGTCAATCTGTATTTATACAAGTTGGCTATCACCCTTAGCAGGCTATAAAGATCTGTTCAGTTTGGGACTCACAAACTCTAAGTAAAACTTGACTTTCATAAATTAACTTAAAGTTTAGAGATAACACAATACATTCAGTGTCATTAAAAAGAACACTATTCTTTTTATCACACATTTGTGAGACAATAAAGAGATTAAACTTTAACTCTCTCACAAAATACACATTTTCAAAATCTAGATTACCAGTTTTAATGGTACCTTTTCCTGTGATTTTCCCTCCTTTGGGGTTCCCTCCAAAAGCAACATATCCTCCATCTAACTCTTTATAGTCTGTAAGATAGGACATGTTCCCTGTCATGTGCCTTGAGCATCCACTATCAATTACTCCTTTATCTTGTAAATCCATTTGTGGATTGCCCTGCACATCAGATAAGAAAATTAGTTTCTTTTGGGGACCCAAGCCATCACTGAATTAGATCTGCCTTATGCATCAATATAATCAAACCTTTTTCGGATGGTTGATGCACTGTTGTGTTTAGAAACATGGTCTAAAACTTTAGTCTTTGGTTTCTAACCCGAAAAAAACAAAAAAAAAAAAAAAAAAAAAAAACAACAAGCTGAGCCTTTAACAACATTAACCATTATTTCCCTGAACCTCATAAACTACTACTTTTGTCTAGATAGTATTAACAATTTACCCCTAACAGTATTTACCCTTGAAAAATATTGTAATATTACTGTTTTTAAATGATGTGTTGTTATTAATGGGTCTCTTAACAGTTGAATGTGCTGTTTTAGAAAGATATGACATTGGTCTAGCAGCATTCATTGTTGTTTTTGAGTAAGCAACATTAACTTGTCTAGCATTATTAACCAATACTGCACATTTTTTGAAATATTTTGTCTAGCAGTATTAATAGATACTAAGTCAGACTTCATTAGTACTGCTCTTGGAACCTGTTTTCTTTTTAGCACAGGGTGAGTGTCTTTTTCCGGCAAAATTTTGATGTGATTCACCTTTGAGCATTGTTCCAAATAGGTTTTACCATCCTTATTTAATTTTGAAACTGTTTTTGATGGTGAAATGCAATCAACTTGCAAATGATCAAAGCTTCCACACACATAACATGCCTTATTTAACATCTCAAAATTGCATCCTATAAATATAAGCATCATATTATTCCAATTTACTTGATTTTATCTTATCTTGGACACTGAGTTGTTTGTAGCCTATGTATCTCAAGCTTTAACAGTTTTCCTAGCAAATTTCTCTTGTTGCTTAGGTTTGACAAACTCTATCTTAGCAATACGAGGCTTAACTGTTTTCTTCTCAATTTTAGGCTGTGACACATTTTCTTCCTTACTATCCGACACCCATTCTTCAATAATTGGGGCATCAATATTCTTCCTAACTATCTTAGACACTTCTTCATCAGACTTTCTATTTTCAACTACAAGCTTATTAACAAACTCATGTAAACTAGTAAAAGACAAAGCGGGTGTTGGAGGCATGAAATTTCCTGTATAGGGAGGTGGAACTACATTATATTTCTCATAGCCTAAACTTTTCTTGCAATTATCAACAATTTGACACTCTATGAGCTTGTTTAAACTTTCAGATGCATTTTCAAATTTATCTACATTAAATTGAATGCTATCTTTTTCTTTTTAAAGTTTTTCAAGCTTCTTCCTAAGCTCACTAATAGTTATTTTTCCAACTAGAATATCTCATTTTAAGCCATACACTGTTTTTCTACATAAACAAACTATTCTAATTAATAAAATTTCCATATTTTTTCCACTGAATCTAAACCTTATTTATAACCTAAAAACTATATAAACTAGATTTCTCTAAATATCTAAGAGTTTGATCCATTTTGAGATTTAAGTAATATTAACAGTTTCCATACAACATTTGAATAATTAATCAATGGATACCACGATCAACACTATGAAGATGAGTAAGCCATGAGTGCATAATTAGGCCCTTACTCTGCCTGATCACTCCAGTCATATCCACCAAGACCATCACATGACACCAAAGATGTGGAAGTAGATGTTTCCACATGCATACTCCTTCTTGAGCTTTCCTTCTTGTTGTCTTGATTTCTTGGAGCTTTACACTCCCTAGCAAAATGTCGCCTCTTGTGGCAGTTGTAGCACTCCACTTTGGACTTATCAAAACCAATAGTCTCATTGCCATTAACAGTAAGCTTCCTTCTTGTATTCTTCAAAGACCTTTTAGCCCTCATGGTCAACATGGCCATTTTCCATCTCAAATCCATCTCTTCTATGTCATCAGGATAGATTTGTTGCAAGTCCTCATGTGCAAGTTGAGGACTATTTGGTTTGTTGGGAATAAAAGGATTCTTAATTGTGACTACTGCTGGTTCAAGTTACAACTGCTAGTTGTGGTTACTGCTGCTGCTCAAGATCAAAGAAAATGTTCTAAGTCATTACTATTGTTAGAGTAATATTAGTACTGCCAGTACAACTATTACTACTGCTAGAATAGTTTCTGCTGTTAGACTTAGTTAGTACTGTTAGTTTGTTTTAGTATTGCTATAGTGATATGTATGAGATATTTTAGGAAAAGATATGTATGTGTATAAAACGCGTTGTAAGCCCATTAGGGTTCCTTGGTGTATAAAAGGAGACCCTAGGGCATGTAGTTTATATATCTCATTTTTCATATACAGTCATATATAGCTTCAAGGTTTTATATAACCCTAACACTATCAAGAGTGTTTTACGTAGTACAATATATTGATGCTTAAAGTTTGGTCATTATACAATCTTTTTTGTCACTGATTTAATTGCTTCTTCTTTCTTGAGTAACAAAGACTAGATTCCACATAGTCTTTGATTTATTCAATCAAAGTTTCTACCATAGTTGTCTTGGATTTATTCAATACAACTAAGCCTTTTACAAGCTAAGCAAAATCTATTCAAGTGGGATCAACAAGTGGTATCAGAGCTTGTTGAGAAACTTTGAATAAGAAGAAACAATCTACACATACCAGATCTATTTGTTTGTAAAAACTTAGAGTCAGTATCTGCACAAATGGTTGCTGCTGCAAAACTTCCAGTGCTCAATCCAAGCGAATTTAAGCTTTAGAAGATAAGGATAGAAGAGTACTTCCTAATGACAGATTATGCTCTTTGGGAAGTAATAGTAAATGGTGACTCACCTCCACCAAAGAGAACTGTTGATGGTGTTGAGCAAACATATCCTCCTACAACTGCAGAAGATAAGTTAGCAAGAAAGAATGAGTTAAAGGCAAGAGGTACATTGTTGATGGCTCTTCCAAATGAACATCAACTAATGTTCAACTCCTACAAAAATGCCAAGTCTCTTTTTCATTGTTCTTCTTAGTACTTGTGTTAAGATTCCGCATTAGCACATAGTATTCATAGTCAGTGTTTCTATATAGTTAAATTGTATTTATACAAGTTGGCTATCATTCTTAATAGGCTGCAAAGATCTATTCAGTTTGGGACTCTCAGTCAGCTAGAGATTTTGGGTGAAACTATTTCTCAAGAAGATATGAATCTAAAGTTTTTAAGAAGTCTCCTATCAGAATGGAAGACTCATACCTTGATCTGGAGGAACAAATCTGATTTAGACACCTTGATCATGGATGACCTATACAACAATCTGAAGATTTATGAAACAGAAGTTAAAGGGTCATCAAGCTCAAACCAAAATTCACAAAATGTAGCTTTTGTGTCTTCCAATAACTCTGGCAGTTCTAATCAGGCTCATGGTTCTAACTCTGCCAATAATGATAGTATGGGTGATGCTGTGATATATTATTTCTTTGCAAACTAATCTAATAGTCCATAATTAGATAATGAGGACTTACAACAGATTAATGCTGATGACTTGGAAGAGATGAATCTAAAGTGGCAGATGGCTATGCTGATCACGAGAGCCAGAAGATTCCTAAATAAGACTGGAAGGAAGATTAATGCCAATGGTTCTGAGACCATAGGGTTTAACAAATCAAAGGTGGAATTCTATAACTGTCATAAAAAGGGTCATTTTGCAAGGGAGTGCAGGGCTCCAAGGGAGAACAGGAACAGAGAACCGGTAAGGAGGAATGTGACAGTAGAAACAACAGAGACAAAAGCTTTGGTGGCTCAAGATAGACTTAGGTATGACTGTAGTGACCAGGCTAAAGAAGGACCTACAAACTTTGCACTTATGGCATATACATCTTCAAGTTCTTCAAGCTCAGATTCTGAGGTATCTACTTGTTCTAAAGCATGTTTAAAATCTTATGAAACTCTCAAAGAACATTATGATAATCTGACAAAAGATTTTATAAAGCAGGTCTAGAATCTGTAGAGGCTAGACTAGATGTGTATAAAAAGAATAAAGTTGTTTTTGAAGAGGACATAAAGATTTAAAACTTGATATTAAGTTAAGAGATAATGCACTAATAGAGCTTAGAAAGAAATTTGAAAAAGCTAAAAAGGAAAGAGATGATTTAAAACTTACCTTAGAAAAGTTAGAAAATTCATCTAAAAATCTAAGCAAACTGTTAGAGATTCAAGTAAGTGATAAGTTCAAGACTGGTGTGGGGTATGATAGTCAAGTGGTTGATAGTCAAGTGTTTGATAGTCAGGTGAATGATAAGCACAAAATAGGTAAAGGGTATCATGTAGTTCCACCTCCTTACACTGGGAACTTTATGCTCCCTAAACCTAATTTGGTACTCTCTGATGAGGAAGAATATGTTTTTAGTGAGTCAATAACTAGTGTGCCTGCAGTTGCAACTAGTGAAGTTAAGACTACTAAATCAAAACCTAAGTCTGTTAGTGAACCACTTATTGAAGACTGGATATCTGACAGTGAGGATGAGAATGAGACTAAGTTTAAGTCTAAACAGAGAAAACCTAGTTTTGCCAAATTAGAATTTGTTAAATCTAATAAGCATGTGAAAACACCTAAGGAGTCTGTTAAGAAGGTAGAGAATAATAAGCAAGCTAAATACCCTAGGAAAAACAGTCAAAGTCCTAGAGGTAATAAGAGAAACTGGAATAATTTGATGACTCAGAAGTTAGGAAGTAATTTTGAGTTTAAAAATAAAGCTTGTTATGAATGTGGCAGTTTTAATCATTTGATCAAAGATTGTGATTTCTATGAAAAGAAAATGGTGAAAAAAACTGTATTGAACAATGCTAGAAGGATGAATCACCAAAATTCTCAAAGAACGACTCATCCTCATCCAAAAGGAAATTTTGTTCCAAAAACAATCTTAACAGAATCTGGCATTAAAACACTTAATACTGTTGGGCAAAACTTTTCAAAAGCAATAGTATCAGTTAATACTGTCAGACCAATTAATACTGCCTACCCAAGACCAACTATGAATAGTGCAAGGACAACATCAAATGTTTTTAATAGACCACATTCACATATTAGAAGGCCATTTAACAAGTCTACAACAAATAAGAACAGTAATTTAAATGAAAAAGTTAATATTGTTAAGGGAAACATTACTACTGCTAGGCCAAAAGCAGTAATAAGTGATAATAAGGGAAACATTACTACTGCTGGGCCAAAAGCAGTAGTAAGTGATAATAAGGGAAATAAGGCTAATGCTGTTAAGGCCTCAGCATGTTGGGTTTAGAGACCAAAGCAAAAGGTTTTAGAACATGTCTCCAGACATAATGGTGCATCAATGAACTTTAAAAGATTTGACTATGTTAATGCACAAGGCAGATCTAAGTCTTTAATGGCTTGGGTCCCCAAGAGAGCCTGATTCTCTTACTTTTTGTTCAGGGCAATAAACAGCTAGAATTGCTGGAAAAAGGAGTCATTGATAGTGGATGCTCTAGACACATGACTGGAAACAAGTTCTACATCTCAGATTATGAAGAAATTGATGGTGGATTTGTTGCCTTTGGAGGAGATCCTAAAGGAGGTAAAATCACTGATAAATGTAAAATCTGTACAGGTAAATTAGATTTTGAAGATGCGTACTTTGTTAAGGAGCTTAAGTTTAACCCTTTTAGTGTCTCAGAAATGTGTGACAAGGAAAACAGTGTTCTTTTTACAGATACTAAATGTGTTGTTTTGTCTCCTGACTTTAAGCTACTTGATGAAAATCATGTCTTGCTTAGAGTTCCTAGAAAAGACAATATGTACAGTGTTGATTTACATAATAGTGTTCCTTCAGGAGTTCTAACTTGTCTCTTTGCAAAAGCCACATTAGATGAATCTAATCTTTGGCATAGAAGGCTTAGGCATATAAATTTCAAAACTATAAATAAACTGGTTGAGGGAAACCTTGTAAGGGGTTTACCTTTAAAACTTTTTGAAATCAATCAAACCCGTGTTGCCTGTCAGAACGGAAAGCAACACAGAGCTTCTTGTAAGACCAAAATAGTCAATTCAATCAGCCAGCCTTTACAAATGTTGCATATGGATTTATTAGGCCCAACATTTGTAAAGAGTCTAATGAAAAAGATGTACTGCTTAGTTGTCACAAATGACTATAGTAGGTTTAGTTGGGTTTTCTTCTTAGCCACTAAGGATGAAACTAGTGAAATCCTTAAAACATTTTTTACAGGCATAGAAAATCTAATAGACCTTAAGGTGAAAGTAATCAGATGTGACAATGGGACTGAATTCAAGAATAATGTAATGAATCAGGTCTATGAAATAAAGGGCATTAAGAGGGAGTTTAGTATTGCTAGGACTCCACAACAAAATAGAGTAGTAGAAAGGAAAAATAGGACACTAATAGAGGCTTCTAGGACTATGCTAGCTAATTCAAAATTGCCAAGAACTTTCTGGGCTGAAGCAGTTAATACTGCTTGTTATGTCCAAAATAAGGTGTTAGTTATTAAGCCTCACAACAAGACCCCTTATGAACTTTTTCTAAGTAGAAAACCTGCCTTAAGCTTCATGAGACCATTTGGGTGTCCTGTTACAATCCTTAATACCATAGATCACCTAGACAAGTTTGATAGAAAGGCTGATGAAGGGTTCTTTGTAGGATACTCTATCAATAGTAAAGAATTCAGGGTATTCAACAGTAGAACTAGGATAGTAGAAGAGAACTTGTATGTCAAGTTTAGTGAAGAAACAACTAATATTGCAGGAAATGGACCTAATTGGCTTTTTGATATAGATGCTCTAACAAAATCTATGAATTATGAGCCAGTTTTTGCAGGGAATCAATCTAATGGTATTGCAGGTACAAAAGCATGTGAAAATGCAGGTAAAGCTAGAGTGGAGACAATACCTGGAAAAGATTACATACTGCTACCATTTTTGACTCAAGATCCACTATTCTCCTCTAGTTCAAAAGATTCTCCTGATGTTGGATTTAAACCATCAAGGGAGAAGGAAAAGAAGGATGCTGAAGCTCTAGAGAATGAAGATAGTGAGGTGCTAAATACAGAGGAGCCAAGAGTTAATCAAGAGAATGATGAAATTTTTTACAGTACTAACAATATTAATATTGTTAGTCCAACTGTTAATACTGCTAGCATAGAAGATAATGTTGTTGATGAGAATATAGTCTATAGATGTGTTGATGATCCAAATATGCCTAATTTGGAATAAATTGACTATTCAAATGATGATGAAGGTGTTGGTGCAGAGGCTGAGATAAATAATTTAGATACATTCATGCCTGTCAGTCCTATTCGAACTACCAGAATTCACAAGGATCATCCAGTTAAACAAATCATTGGAGATATACATTCAGCACCTCAAACCAGAAGGATGACAAAGAGTGTGACTGAACATGGTATGTTTAGTTCAGTGCAACAGAGGATCAACCACAAAGATTTTCAAAATTGTCTGTTTGCATGTTTCTTATCACAAGCAGAGCCCAAAAAGGTAATCCAAGCATTAAAAGATCCAAGCTGGATAGAAGCTATGCAAGAAGAGCTTCTGCAGTTCAAGTTACAACAGGTTTGGACCTTGGTGGATTTACCATATGGCAAAAGAGCCATTGGTACTAAATGGGTGTACAGGAACAAGAAAGATGAAAGAGGCATTGTAATCAGGAACAAGGCTAGGTTGGTTGCACAGGGTTACACTCAAGAAGAAGGAATAGATTATGATGAGGTTTTTGCTCCAGTTGCTAGGATTGAAGCAATTAGGCTGTTCTTAGCCTATGCCTCATTCAAAGACTTTGTTGTGTACCAGATGGATGTGAAGAGTGCATTTCTGTATGGCAAGATTGAAGAGGAAGTTTATGTCTGTCAACCTCTAGGGTTTGAAGATCCAGAGTTCCCTGACAGAGTTTATAAGGTAGAAAATGCATTATAACGTCTACATCCAAGCTCCTAGCGCTTGTAAAAGACTTTATTACCTATTATTGGGAGAAGCGAGAGTGCGAGGATCAGATTAATATCAATAGATAATACTATGTTCCATTAAAAAGGTCAAAGGTAGATATGCTACTAGTTCAATGGATGAAGTAGGATGGAATGATCATTTTGATCAACTAAGAAGATTATGACTGAGTTTGAGACTTATGCATAAGAAAGTTCCAGATGAGCACTATGGGTGAGCTTACCGTCTTCTTAGACTACAAGTGTCACAGAAAAATGATGGAAATATTCATCAAGTCAAGACAAGTATGGTGGATGAAATTTTGAAAGTTATGGACTTTTACAACTGTGAAGCAGCAAGTACACCTATAGAGACCTCAAAGCCTTGATGAAGGAGAAAATGTTAAAGACGTTTATTGTAGCACTTATATAGATCAATGATATGGCTCATTGTGAGGAGGGAGGAAAACCATCTTCACACAAAAAACCAACAAAAAAGGCCTGATATAATGTTGAGAGTCTGTATGTGAGCTTGAAGGTTCACTTATATAGATCAATGACTGGCTCATTGATGTATTTAACATCTTCAAGGCCTGATATTATGTTTATTGTATGTGCATGTGCAAGACTCCAAGTCACAACTAAAGTTCCACATCTTCATGCTGTGAAAAGAATCTTTAGATACCTGAAAGGTCAATCTAAATTGGGCCTTTGGAATCCTAAGGACTCGCTATTTTTCTTGGAAGCTTATACTGATAGTAACTATGTTGGTGCAAGTTTAGATAGGAAATCCACAACAGGAGGTTGTCAATTTCTTGGAAGAAGACTGATTTCATGGCAATGCAAGAAGCAAACTGTGGTTGCAAATTCTAAAACTAAAGCAGAATATGTAGCTGCATCAAATTGCTATGGACAGGTGTTATGGATCCAAAATCAATTGCTTGATTATGGATACAACTTTATGAACACCAAGATTTTCATTGATAATGAGAGTACCATCTACATAGTTAAGAATCCAGTGTTTCACTCAAAGACTAAGCACATTGAGATTAGACATCACTTTATCAGAGATTCTAATGAAAAGAAGCTTATTCAGATGATCAAGATTCATACAGATCAGAATGTTGCAGATTTGCACATAAAAGCATTTGATGTTAGCAGATTTCAATATCTGATTGCAAGTATTGGAATGCTTAACCTCTGAAGTATTGATTGAGGGGAGGTTAATTGTGTTAATATGCAGCGGATTTTGCACAAATAATGCTTGAAATGGAATGGAACAGCAGCTAATGATGGAATTCAAAGTTAGTGCTATTGGCCTAACTTACTACTGGTAAGTATAATTAGTTCTGCTGTTATAATTAATACTGTGAGCATTAAGAGAAAGCAAAAACAGATAGAGAGAAAAAGTGAGCTTAAAAGAATTGAGAGAAATCAAAAACAGACAGAGAGAATTGTAAGCAAAAAGAAATGAGAGATGTAGTGAGTTCAAAAACAGAAAGAGAGATTTATGAAACAAAAACAGACAGAGTGATTCAGTAAGAATAAGAATTGAGAGATAAAGTGAGAATAAAAATAGAAAGAGAGCTTGTGAGAATCAAAATTGATGATGCAAATGCTTTTTGGAACAAGAATTGAGAGATAAATTGAGAATAAAAACAGAAAGAGAGCTTGTGAGAATCAAAATTGCTGATAGGAATGCTTTTTGGAACAAAATTGAGGCTAAAACTGGTAACTCAAAAGTTAGTACTGCTGAGCATTACTTCGTTCTATTAGGCTAAACTTAGTACTATTAGGCTACCGTTAGTACTGTTTAGGAATAACAGATTTTTGGCAATTAAATATAGCCGTTTAAGATAATTCTGCCAATTACTTCACTTATAGGTTTCCGTATTCTGGATAATTCATAATCTTTCTTTAAATCATAAGATTTCTTCAAGATAAATTTAGTCGGTCCAATCAAAACCTCAAGTGCTATCTATTTAATCTCAATTGACTTTGCCAAACACACATACTCTCATACACGATTATAACCCAGAACTCTAATCGAATGTTTCTCAATCAACAATGGCGAATTTGGAATTCTGTGACACACACAACATGGTCGCCTACTTGAAGAAACCAGAGGGAAGTGAAGAATGTCACCAAATAGTAGATTTTCTCAATTCTAGTCACATAAGGTATGCTCTTACAATAAATCCCACTATCTATGTTTCTCTCATCAAACAGTTTTGGGAAACTACTACTGCCAGAACACTTGATAATGGAGAATGTGGAAAACTAGGAGGGGGAGGTTAAATAGTTTACCACTTTTTAAATTTAAGTTTTATGTATGTTTGTAAAACTTAGATTTGACCTTTTTGTGAATTCAATGCTTGCACAATATGAACAATGTAAATATATGAAATGATAAAGTAAGACAAGAGATAAGAAGTAAGAAACAACAAACCACAATCAGGATTTAATAGTGGTTTTCTAGACAAAGCACGCTCCTTTCCCATAGTCTCCTTCCCGAGCACCACAGCTCGAGATTTTCTTCACTATGTCAACAAACTCCTTATGGCGAAGAAAACGTACACAAAAATGAAAACTCCCTTATGGCGGAGAAAACCATACACAACGTTGCTTACACCGATTTACGACACAAAGCTAAATGTCAAGTTCTAATTTTAGCTAGAACCAATCTAACACAACACAACTTCATGACTTGTTCACGACTTCACAACTTTTTCACAATTTCACACATTCTTCACAACTTCACAACTTCACAACTTCAAAACTTCACTTCACCACACTACTTATATTACAACTATCTAACACTACTTGTTAAGATCACCACGATCTAACTATACTTACAAAGATCGTAAAGATCTAGCTACTACACACAACTTACAAGATATACAATTGATTTACAAATATGTGATATGGATGCAACAAGATTGCTATGCATACTAAGGTGTAATACTTCTTCACTTGATGATGGAAGTATTCTTCTCTTGCACTTGAGGGATTAAGCTTGAATCACTTGGAAACAAAGCTTTATGATTAAATGATCAAAGGATTTAGAGAGATGTATGGGCTGTTTTAGAACAGAAAAAATGAGTGCAAAAGGTGAGAAAAATGTTGGGGAATAGTCCAGTATTTATAGGGAAAACTGGAGGAGCGGAGTCTATGGCCGGTCCCCTTAAATAGGGTGTCGGCCCCCTTATAATTAAGGGGGCCGCCCATGTATTTAAGGGGGCCGCCCATTTTCAGACGGTCCTCGTTTTGTCCTATTCAGGGGAGGTGTTTACTGGACTTTTTCTAGCCGTTTTAGGTTCAAAATTTTGAAATTCAAAATGTTTATTTTTTAATAAAACATATCTTTTAAATGTAGAAAATGTTTTGTGATGTTTTTAAAATTGTTTTCAACATTTTATAAAAGTTTGAGGTTGTATAAAAAATTTCTTTGACCATAAAATACATTAAGCATCTATTTATACATACCTTTAAGTGATGTAATTGATGAAATGAGAATTTACTACTAAATACTTGTTTACGTTTAATTTTACGTTGAACGTTTTTATATTTTGTGATTATCAAAACGTGAAGATGTGAAAAAATATTATTAATGTTTTTAGGCATTATATTTTATTAACACGTAATATGCAACTAGAAAAGATGTACATAAACCCATCTCACTATAACCCTAATATCCAATGTATAAAGCCCAAAGTCCCTTTTATAAAACTCCTCAAAAACCGACGTGATTTTCATGGCTGCATTCTCTTGATTCTGCTTCTACGTAACAAACAGTATTCACCTTTACATTTCTTGTACATTGACCATTTACAAGTCCCAAAGATCCTTTACCATATAAGGGATTACACAAAAACGTGACTCAAGGATGAGATACTATACATGCCAAGTTATGCGAATATATATTGTCTCACTTAACTCTTGCATATTCAAAGAGAAAACACAGAGGCTACAACATCATCAGGATTATACCTCATTAGGTTATTTGGTTTTTCTTACTCTTCTGGTTCGACTCTCTCTCACACACACATACACACACAAGCAAACCCACTTCCATATACATAAAATAACAAACCCTAGAAACTTTAAAAACCCTAAACCCAGAGTTCGTCACTCTTGGGTTTTCTTTTCGTAGTTCATGTTGTTCGAGCATCAAGGTAGCAAAACATTAAACGGGTTCGTGCTCAAAGGGGGGGTGCAAGCAGTCGAATTGGTTTAAGTGTTTAGGTTGTATACGAGAGAGGTAAGATCATTAGGGTTTTCGTTTGTTCAAGCCATACCCACGTCTTTCTTCGAGCTTTGTGAGTTTCACGCCTTAAATTCTTTCATTATCTTCGTGCTATCATGTCATTTAGATTCTTGTGCTTGAGTAAATTATTTCCTTAAAACTGTTATGAACCCGACCCTATTATCATTGTTGCCATTTGCAAAAGCATGCACCATCCATCTCTTTACTGTAACAGAAAACGAGAAACTATGATTTGTTAACTTATAACTAGAAGAAACTCTTGACCATATGTTGTTACTATGCCTTGTGCTAAACTTGTTTGTAACGAAGTATAGACACTTAATCATAGCTAGCCGAATTGCAAATTTAAAAGCAAAATACCTTTTTGGTAAACTTTTTGATGTATACGGGTTCACTGAGAAACCCGTATACAAACTTGACCAATGAAATTTCTGAACTTATCATTCGTTAACGTAGTATGGGAGTAGCGCACATGCAAAATTTGAGCTTCTAACACTTTATAAGGAAACGTGATATAGACTTACAAATCTGCTATTTTATGTGTATGAAAACTGCCCTGTTGGGTCGACTTTAGGCCTTGTTTTGACCCACTTAGACTTAGATATAGAGTCAACAAATAGGGGCGTTTTATAGTCGACATGGTAGGCTTTATTTAGCAACTTGAATCACGGAAAACGGTTAAGAATCAAGCCCGTAAACTGAGTCTCAAGTTAGTGCTGTTGTCGCGTGTTCAACATTTAATACCGTTGGAAGGTCGCGACACCACCACATTCACACCCATTTTTAACCCACTTAATCACATCTAAACGTAAAACTTAATTAATAAAAGTTGTAGTGGACCTGGCATAGTTTATAAATATACTTTTAGTTTTTCGTAAGGTTAAGTAACGAACTCGCAAATATGACTAAAAGTTAGCACTGCTGTTGCGTTTTCCAACAGTTGAAACTGTTGGCGGAAAGGGTCGTGCACCCCTTACTTTAGCCTCGTTTTTAGTCACTATAATGACTTTGAATTGCAAAACTTATAAAAGATGAATTGTTGTACTCCTGGTGTAAAACCTAGAAATCTCAACAAGTGTAAAATTACCAAAATACCCCTAATGCAAGAAAATTTCATAAAAGCTTAAATAAAATTCATTTAAATGTTAAAAATTATAAAAATGCAACATGTGACAATTATGAAATTTTTGTAAGATTAAAATATCTTATATTATGTAAGAAAAAAAATAATTAATAATTATGTATAATTATTAAGCCGAAATTAAGTATATTAAATTAATTATACTTTACAAATTAAATAAAATAAATAAGGATAAATACAAAATAAATATTGCAAGTTTTATAATCTGATTATATCTCTTTTGGAAGCCCATAACTCGGCATAATACCCTATTATATTTATCTATGCATTTTTATATTGTTAAATCCAAAAACAAAAATCCCGAAACCCTAATAAAATCAAAAGAGGCGGCTCAAAATTTTTCCAAGGCAAGGACGATTTTTCTAGGGTGTTTTGAAGGTCAAGGATTGTGGGAAAAATAGTGGGAAGATTGTTTAAAGCTTGGTTCGATTTTGGTTATTGTTTTGGGTTCGAATTAAGCAACCGGGTTCTATAATTCATAAAATCACCAAGGATCATCAAAGGTATTTTTGTACCTCATTTTTCATCATATTAATTTGTTCTATGCTTAAGAAAAATATTCATGCATGTTATTTTGGTCGAAATAATTAGATCATATTCGAAACCCTAATTTTTAGTTAATTATTAAATCGGATTAAAAACTATTTGTACATTTGATTTTATATTTTTCTAGGGTTTTTTATATCATATATAACTCAGATAAATTGTTGTAAAAATTTAAGAAAGATTCGAAATAATTGTTTAGGATTTTCCTTTGTTTGCCGATTTTCGAATAAAGACGAAAAGGAAAGAAAAGTGATAAAATGAATTAGGGTTAGGGTTTTGATAATTTTTCCAGGTGAAATAAATGCTAATGATTGGGTAATAATTGTGTTTGTGATTGGGAAAAATTTAATTATGGTTTTAGTGATTTAATTGTTAGCCGATTGTGGTTTTTAAAGTATAAGGGCTTGTTTTGTAATTTCTGAAACTATGGGGTCTGTTTTAGACATGTTATTATATTTAATATATTCTGTATAAAATAAGTT
>BQNB010122701.1:5092-20235 GCA_026074375.1 Tanacetum coccineum
AACGCATCGGAATACCACTTGAGGTGCTACTTCATAGCATAAAGTACAAGTTACAGAAAACGACTCTAAGTGAGACGTTTTGAAAAGTCAACCATTCGATAATTTAAATAAAATATCAGAGTTACAACAAGTCCCATTTGAAATGTAATAGAAGACATTTTCAAAACATTTGTCAAATGGTACTCAAATTATAAAGCTTTCAAAAAATAAATCCGCGTGACTCAAATGCTCCCAATGCTCAGCTCGTAAAATAATAACCTGAGAAAATACATGCAAAACATCAACAATAATGTTGATGAATTCATAGGTTTAAGTAAAAGAAGTATTGAAATAATTCAAGTAATATTTGTAACGACCCAAACCCGCTACGGAGAGTAGGCCGAAACGTCATAATCATGGTGTCATATCAAAGCATAATAAAGGCATAAAGTCATAAATGATAACATAGAACAAGGTGGAAAGCCAGAATCAAACATCGGCTCCCAATTATGAGATCAACATGAATAACGTAAAAGAAGTCTAAGGGACGAAACATGTGTCCAAGAGAGTATAGCACATCAAAATGTCTGCGATATAAAGAAAGGAAGCTAAACAGGTCACTTCCTAAGCACACACTCTCTCATGCCCAATCTCCCTCTAGATACCTGCCGTATAAGAAAGAGAAAGAAAATACGGCTGAGCATAACGCTCAGTGAACGGATATAACAACAATGTAATTAATAAGTATGAATCCTGGATAATAAGTATAAAGCAGCGGAAAGATCATGAGTGTCATGAGGAAACCTGGAGAATACGTCATGAAGGAAATAGGAAATAAACATGTAAAACATGGTAACGTGAAGTCAAAGATGTCATGAGATATCATGGATAGTATAAACATAAATAATAAGGAATGCCCACGAGCTCATATAATCATACATGTCATAATAATAATGTCGTGAATACATGCATATAATAGAGGGGCTGCCTCAACATGTAATAGAGGGGTGACCTCTTATAATAATATGGGTGGAGGGATCAGCTCCAATGTGATGGGATGTAGAGCACACACCAACCAATCACCATGAACGTGTAAACATGTAAACTAGGATGCACCCATACGCCCCTGAATAATAATGGCCAAACATGAAATATAATCTGGTAACATGAAAAGGGACGCCGCGTGAAATCACTCTCAACGCGAAAGAGTCGTGACACAGGTGCCTCATGTGTCACGGTCATGGTACCTCCATGACTAGGTGGTAAGTCATGTAAATCATGGTCATGCGTATATATAGCTCGGGCAATAGAATAAGTCATGAAATCAAACATGTAAAGGATCATGGCAAAAGACATAAAAATGGGGAAGCATAGCAGTTCTGGGGATGAATCATGAAAAGAAAGAATGTCCTTACTGAAAGGACGGAATATCCGTACCTTATGTCCAGCAGTAACGGAAAGAGATGGATAAGAAGATGGAAGCTACTCCTGCTTAATGCGATCTACATGTTAAAGGACATATATAAGTTACTTGTTCATGATTAAGGTTACTTTCCATTTTTAGTAACTTTCTATTTTTAGTAACTTTCTATTTTTAGTAACTTTCTATAATTAGCATGATTCCTTGATTAGTACGTTCCATGATTAACATATTCCATGATTAATATGTTTCATGATTAGTATTCTTGTTATATTGGGTACTTTCCAAAAATAGCAGCTTCTAATTATAGTAAGTTTCCAAACATAGACTTTCCTTAATTAACTTTCCATAATTGATAACTTTCCTGATTTAATAAGTTTCCATAATTAAACTTCCCAAAATAGACTTTCTAAAAAATAGCAGGTTTCTATAAATAGCAGGTTTCTATAAATAGCAGGTTTCTATAAATAGCAGGTTTCTATAATTAGCAGGTTTCTATAATTAGCAGGTTTCCATTTCTGTATTTACAATCCAAATCCTTGATCTTACATAATTTACGTAATTAATCCTTTTAGTTATTAATTTAATTAAACATGATCTTTAATTATCCATTTTTGCAAAACAAGCCCTTATAATATCAAATATGGTATTTTCATACTTAATACTTTAATTACTGATCATACCTTGTACTTTTCATAATTTACACTTTTAGTCCCTCAGTTTTAAATACAATTCGAATTATATATATATTATATATAATTAATCATGTTTAACCCATAACAATTATCAAATGACAATTTATACCCTTCCACTTATTTTTCTCAGAATCTATACATTATATTAACATGCCATAATCAGCCCCAAAGTTTCAGAAATTACAAAACACCCCCTTATACTTTTAAAACACAAATCGGGTAACCAATAAATGCACAAAACCCTAATTAAAATTTCCCCCAATAATTACATAATTTTTATACATTCATTAGCATGTATTGGACCTGGGAAAAATATAAAAACCCTAACCCTAATTCGTTTTCCAATTTATTTCTTCATTTCTTTCATAATTCAATTATTTCTTTTCATTTCTTTAATAATTCAAAATCGGCCAAGATTAAAAACTCCACAATAATTATTTTGAGTTCCTCTATAAAAATTATTTAGCATTTTATTGACTTAGCATGATATATACAAGATAGAGAAAAATATAAAATCGTTGGTAATAATTATTTAAATTGTCCGATTTCCCCATTTCTTGCTATAAAATTAGGGTTTTTAGAACATGATTAAACCTAAATCGACCCCTAGTCATGCATAATACATTTTTCTCATGAAATACTGAATTAACATGATTGAAAATTGTGTTATTAAAATTACCTTTGACAATTGTTGGATGATTTATGAATTTATGAAGGATTTTCGATGTCAATTGAGTACATAAATCAAAAACACACCTTATACCATAAGAACCAGCAATTTTCCTTGCTCCCTGATCTCCAAGAACCCTAGATAAATCGTCCATTGCTATGTATAATTATGGTGCCGCCACTTGGAGTTTTTATCGTGATGTCTGATTTTGTTTTGGGTTTGGGGTTAATAAATTTACAAATGAAAAAAATGTATATAAAAGATATACTCAAGAGAATGCCGAGATTTTGGGCTTTGAATGGACTAATAACTGATTTATTATTATTAAAAAAATTATCTTAATATTATCCTTGATTTAATGTATTTAAATTAATTGTATAAGTATATAAATACATAATTTCGGCTTAATAAATACATATATATAATATTTATTATTTTTCTTGCATAATATAAGATATTATAATCTTATAAAAATTTCATACTTGTCACATGATGTACTTTATAATTTATAACACTTGATTAAATTTTATTCATGCTTTTATTAAATTTTCTGACATTAGGGGCATTTTGGTAATTTTGCACTTGTTCTGATTTTAGGGTTTTACAGAGACTATAACAGCCCGTAATTTTCATCAATGTAACTATCCATCTATTAAATTTGATGCACTGTAATATCCATCTATTATATATATACCACATTTTTACAAGGAAAATTGTTGCTTTATCTCATTATGCAACGTAACTTGCATCTCTAAAGTAAACGAGCTCACACAACCTCCACCAATGCCATCTATATCTATATTTATATCATGTAAACATCCTAATATGTCAAGTCTATATCTTAATATCATTTTTACCAAGTACATTATTCATTTAATGTACTTTTCAAAACGTTATATCAAAACAAGCATTAAACGTTAACGTTTACATCTAAACCCTAATTATATGTAATGTATACATATAAAATGAACGTGCATGCCTTTCAAGCATGTGCACAAGTGTACAATGCATAACATTTGAATATATTTTCACTCCTAAATCAAGTTACAACTTTCTAAAGCACAATGTACAAGCTAATCATGCCTAAAAACCTAATTAGATCATTTAAGCTCTTAAATCATGTTTAAACTTTACCGCCATTTTAGTACAAGGTACAAGCACTTAATGCATGAATTATAAACCTTAAACCTAAACCCTAAGTCATTCTAAAACCCTAATTTAAAACCCTAAACCCTACACGAAACCCTAAAACCCTAATTTCACTTTAAACCTAAAACTAAACCTTAAACCTTAAAACTAAACCTTAAACCTTAATCCTAAACCCTAATCTAAATCCTAACACTAATCCTAAACCGTAAACTATCACTAATCCTAACCTTAATCTACGTTTTAAAACCCTAAACCCTAAGCCGAACCAAAACCAAACCCGACACCCCTTTATTTTCATTTTTACCCATTTTAAGCAACCAAGCACCTCAATCACCTCCCTTGCATCACCATGATATCACCTAGCAGACACCCTAGCAACTTACAAGTACCTTATTCACTTCCCTTGGCCACCAAGTAAACAAACACCTCCTTGTCACCCTTGTGGTTAGCTGTGACCCTCCAACACCATTCCACCTTTCTTAGCTACCTTCCTAGCTCTTCCTAATCACCATATAGCTTCCTTTAGTCACCTCAACTAGCTATGACACGAATCAAACACCAAAACTTAGGCACTAAGGCTCTTTGAGCACTATATATAGCCGAAACATACACCCTCATTCAAACATATCTCAAATCTTCATTACAAACACAAATGGAGTTCTAGCTCAGCTAAGGAAGAAGTATAAAGCCCCTATGACCAGAATAGAAGCAAAGAAATCAAAAGAAAGGAGCCCTTGAAGTCGTTACTAGGCGTACGAACCTGAAAAACCCATTTCGACCCATTTTAGCTCAAGTAAGCTCAAAATATTGTTCAATAAGCTTATAATATGTATTAGAATGTTCATAATACTCTTAAGATAATATATGAACTCTTGTTAAAGCCTTGAATCCTTAAACCCATGCATTTTTGATTAAAACCTTAAAAATGACACGTTTTAATTTTCTAGCTAATGAATCCTTTTTCTAAACTTTGTTATGTTAGAACATCTTATTTTAGCTTATTTTAATAAGCTATAACCTGCAAATATCATTTGGAACCCTAAAATAAGCTTGCATGGCTTTTTGGACTTGATTTGCAAATGTTTTCATGCATAAGGGTATATATCGTAACTTTCTAAAATTTATAACTAGAGGGGATGAAAATGTCATTATTCTAAATTTATAACTATAAGGACCTATTTTGCCAAGTTCTATAGTTAAAGGTTTAAATTATATATACTTTATATATAAAGACTAAAGTTGTAAAAGTTTATAAACCAATGGTATATATTGCCATTTTTGAAAAAGTAAAAATATAAGATATAATATTTATATATAAATTATAAAAATATATATTAATATTATAAAACCCGATTTTATTAAAACCCGACACATTAATCGTTATTACGTTATATATTTAATGTAATTTATCATCGACTAACTTTTGAAGAAACTTAAAATCTTATCGTATCATGTTACTAGGGAGCTTCATGTGAGGAGTTTCATTTGGGTATACGTTTTGACGAGCTTGCTGGATTTACGATTTAAAGTGTCCTGGCTCCTCAAACGTTTACTACATGACCTCTAAATTATGATGGCCCGAACAGTGATACATTATTTCCATAAATTAATAAATCAAAGTAATACGTTAAACTTTATAAAATTTTGAAACATAAACCATCACACTAAGACTTGACATATTACCCCAGGTTGCGTGACGAAGCCATTACTTTCACTTGATATACTTTTTCCATCAATCAGGTTTCCCCTATTAAGGTGAGTCTATAGCCTTGCATTTTAAGTCTTCTAATGTTTTCATAAACCCGCGAGGGGGATACATGCTATAAACCATGAATATGAGTATTTTTCCAACTGTATGCTATCCTGATATATTATTGCCTAAGTCTTTACTTTTGCCATTAAGACCCCACTATTATGAACCGTTAATTACTTTTTGAAGTAAGTGCGCATGCTGTGAATAGATCTATTTGGGACTGAGCTTCCCCGTTGGTGTACCTATACTTTCTGGTAAACAAACACACTTTATTTGAAACACTATGCGGGTGTTTGGCAAAGGCACCCGTTGGGGTAACTTATTGTGATTATTGATTATCTCAAGGTCTTGGTTCATGAGCTTAGGGCAATAATACTATTTTCTATAATAATTGTACTCATTGCAATTATTACACTTATGGGTGTATAACAACGTAACCCACTTTTGAACTTGTATTCAAACTATTTACCATAAACCTATGAATATCACTCAACCATTATGTTGACCTTTTTAGCATGTTTATCTCAGGTATTTAAGCAACTTATTCATTACAGTGGAATGAACTTGAAGATGGCTAAACTGTTATTATTCAAACTTTATGTTTTCATGACGTTTTTTAGGATTATGACTGTTGTACTATGAAATAATATCCCAGATTAGCTTTCGTTGCTATATGTAAAAAATGGGGGTGTTATAGATTGGTATTTGGAAAAATCCTAAAAATCCATCAAGAAAATAGTAGTATTCATTCCTACATAAACGTTCTAACATTTGGCCAATGAAAGGAAAGGGAAAATAGTCTTTTTGAGTTGCATCATTAAGTTTATGATAATCAATGCACACCCTCCATCCAGTAACTGTTCGGGAAGGGATTAATTTATTATTATCATTCAAACTACAGGCATCCCTCCCTTTTTGGGTACAATGTGAATAGGGCTAACCAATGAACTGTCTGAAATTGGATAAATTAGCCCGAAATTAAGTAGTTTCACAATTTCGTTTTTCACAACATCTTGGACCTTCAGATTTAGACGCCTTTGGGGTTGGATGACCGGTTTGTAGTCATCTTTCATCAATATCTTGTGTGTATAGTATAACGGACTGATTCCCTTGATATCCAACATTTTCTAAGCAATTGCCCCTTTTCGTCTCTCCAATACTTGTAGAAGTAAAATTTTATCTTTTTTGGATAATTCGGATGAGATAATAATAGGAAAGGATTTGTCTCCATGAAGGTATGCGTATTCTAAGTGTTGAGGCAGATTCTTTAGCTCTGGTATTCTTCTCATTGATCTCGTTAGCACTGGCTGAATAAAAGTGTTCGCTTTTAACATCATCGCTATTTATAGTTTCCCACATAAATGGATACGGCGTATTGGTAGAGTAGATATGCCGTATTGAGTTTTTTGAATCAGCCCCATTCTTTTTATTGCTATCGGTAGATTCACAACATTCTAGGTCTGATTGATCAATTGATTTTTCCAGTCCCCTTGATAAAAACGAGTCAAGCTCTTTATTTGCTAGTAATTCCTGAGCTTCTTTGTTGATTGTTTTGTCCAAATCATCAATCCCATAACATTCATCGTCTTCAGTTGTTGGTCTTTTAGTTGATTGGTCTACGTCAAATATTATTTCATCATCCCCCACTCTTAGTGTTATCTTTTTATTGAATACGTTAATCATAGCTCGAATGGTTACTAAGAATGGTCTTCTTAAAATTATAGGAACTCTTGAGTCTTCAGGCATATCTAGGATAACAAAATCTATGGGAAGGACGAATTTATCTACTTTAATGAGCACGTTTTCGGTTATTCCTCTCGGATATTAGATCGACCTATCCGCAAGTTCCAAACTCATTCTAGTAGCCTTCGGTTCGCCCAAACCAAGTTTCTTGTACATCGCATATGGCATTAAGCTTATGCTAGTTCCAAGATCTGCTAATGCATTATCAATATGTAATTGGCCATTGTCGCAAGGAATAGTAAAACTCTATAGGTCTTTCTCCTTTGATGGAAACTTGTTTATTAATACGACAGAGCATCTTTCGTTCATAATGATTTTGCAAGCTTCTTCCAGTCTGACTTTGTTAGTTAGCAAACCTATTAGAAATTTAGCATACATCAGCATTTGAGTAATGCTTTGATGAAAGGCAAATTGATGTGGAGTTGCTTTAGATTTTCCAAAAACTTCTTCTGTTAAGCCTCATCTTTTTCTTTTCTCAATCTTCTGGGGAAAGGAACTGGTGGTGGTTGTACTTCATTTGATGGTTGAACAACAGATTCGCTAGTTATCTGAGGTTCATCATTAGTGGGGACTTCGTTTGATCCGACTGGATTTTCCGGTTCAACTACTACAGGTTCTTTTGGTAGCACATTGGTGTCGTTATCATGAACATATTCAGTCGTAGTTTTTCCACCTCTAGTAGTTACTCCCTTAACATCGCAATCTATCATTGGAATGTTATTAATTACTTTTAATAACTCTTGTACCCTAAATCTGAGCTCAATTAGTGAATTATTCCTTTCTTTAAACAAGAGCTCGTTGTTAGTTTGGAAGTCATTAATGAATGCTCTTATCTCCTCGTGTTCTAGTTTTCCTTCGTCAATGAACTTGTTTAACATCTCTTCCGTTGTCAGGCTTCTTTTTGGGTAGATAAAATGACATGTACGGAGTCTGGATTCTATTCCTGAAAAGTAAGACATGATGCAAAGTAAAGATATTCTAGAAAAATAGATTTGTAAAGAAAATAATAAATACGCCGTATTTAAGGAGGCGAATACGTCGTATGACAGATCAGACTGGATACGCCGTATCTAAAGGACTAGATACGCCGTATCAAACTTAACATAATACGAAAACAAACAATTAAATACACAGAATAATATACTAATCTAAATTGCACTGATCCTAAGGGTTAGATCTAATCTAATGTTAAAAACCAAAATATTAAATAAAAATCAAAATTAATTTTCACTCCCCGGCAACAGCACCAAAAACTTAATTTGTCGTTATGTGATGTATAATTTACTGATTCAAGTTTTAAATTTATATTTTGCCAACTAAACCAAAAATAACACTTTAACGGGCAGTGTACCCTATCAGTAGTAGTTTCATGGTAAGTAAGGTGTCGAACACTTGAAGCGAGGTTAAATCTATCAATTTAATTAATATCTTAGTTATCTAATCTATGTTAATTCTACTCTATTCTAAACCTATGTTAAACCTATGTCAGTTTAATATCCTAATTCTAACGGAAAAGAGGAGTTTTCAGCCTGAGAGACTGGCACAGTTTGGTTGGTGACTACATCAATTCAAGGCACTTTAACCCATGCGAGCTAATTAACAAAGGATAAAAGAGCGGTCAAACCTTATATAAGAAAACTGTATTAACCATTATTAATCCGATTAGAAAGTTTGTTTGTTTATTAAGTGCAATGATTTCTTCTCTTGAGGTGACATATCATTCTTAAGACTTAGGCGTTACATCATCCTAAGACCTAGACTTAATAATTCTGTCACAATTAAAGCTTTCACATAAAGCATCCTTATTTGCTGATTATAATCTATCTTAGGGATTAAGGCAATGGTGATCTTGTTAAACCCTAGCTCATAGAGATTTTACCCACTTACCGCTTATTGGCAATTTATACACTAGTAGTCCACTTGTCCAACTATCCAATGGAATCAAACTGTTACTTGTTAAATTATCTAGGTCAACTGTTAGTCAACACGATCAATAAAACATTGGCAATATCCAATTAACTAGTTAAGCCCGAAGCGTATCCTAGACACAGACTTAGAAGGACAATATTTGTGTAACTATTATTCTAGATGTATAAGTTACTATATGGAGAGCTATCCCGGACTCTAGATCTATTTGGTCCGTGTCACTAGATTCAGTTGAATGTTAGGTCGCATACAAAAGCGAGTAAACAAGTATAAATTGATAAACATAAACAAGCATACAATGATAAATTAAGAAATCGAGATAAGCAAATACCAAAAATTCAGATCTTCATAATAATGGCTAATACCCGAAGGTATTAGCCTTCAAACGTCATAATAAATACAAGAGTAATTATTTAGCCAAGGTAAACTAACTGAGTTAACGGATGATACCAAAAACTGAACGGTTACTAAAGTATATGGAATTACACGATGTATCCAATGGAATTGAATACGTTGCTCGACCTCTTCTGCTCTTTTTCTCCTCTGAAAATCGACTTTTGTGGTACACAACCAAACACCTCATGAAATTGGAAGATAAAAACACTTAAATCACTCAACTAATCTATGTGGTAACATGTAACTAATTCGCTCAATTGCTCGATCGTGATGAGTATTCTATCATAAGCTTGGCAAGGATACACATCTCCACCGCTAAAGCTAAGAAGTAACAAGTTTATAAAGGTAAATATAGGTTTTTGTATGGAAAGGCTTACGGTTGATCATTCTACAATCTTTCACCAGAAGTACCACTCTAACAAGGCAGCTGAAGCACCCATACACACCCGGAACACCAGGATAGACATGCGTGTTCGATCACATCCCCATTCGAATTTAACCAATGGGTAGGATGAAGAATGATATAGGGTAGGAACCTTCTAACTTTCACTAAAAGTCATAAACCAACGAGGTACAAGACATGCATACATGGCCATAATGACGGAATAGACGTGCATGTTCGTATGAATCCCCGTTCGCGTAAAACCAGCGACAAATCATTAGGTGAGAGGGAAGTAAATTGTTGTTAAATAAAAATCAAGACATAAATAGATTAAGACTTAAGATACAAGTTGCTAGGGTTTTTAGGGTTTTCTTAGACATAATTTGGGTTTAAGCATCAGTATAAGCTTGTGTTCTTCATTCTCGTTCACCTCTCTAAGGTTTACTCGAACCTTAATCTCTTTAATTTTTTATTTACATGCTTTACATACTTGTTATTATGTTAATCACCACCTAGTGTTATTTTATGGATTTACAAAATATAAATGGGAATGTTTAAGGTTCGAATCTATTGATTTACATGAGGAAATGATATTAAAAATGTGATAAAACATAAGGAAAATACTATATATAATTGTTGGATAATTTACAAGTGTAGTTTATAAATTAATTTGTTGAAGGTTTTAATTATAAAGTTATGTAAAAATTAGCATGAGGACTTTATACTTGGATAATCATTATGGACAATTTAGAGGACCCAAAATATGTATGACATATGATATAAAGCATTGTAAAAGACTTGTACAAATTTGAACCATGGAACAAGTTATAAAATTAGATTTATTAAAAATATATAAAACCTATTGTTTTAATGCTACTGTTAGAATTCGAAATTTATAAAATTATGGAAACATTTTATTAAATAGTACATATTATAAGGATCGTAAGCATATAAAAAACTCGAAAAACCGATCTATAACGAAGAAATTATGACATTTACAATTTTACAATAATTAAATATATAAAAGTATTTTTATAAAAGTTATTTTATAAAACCCTTATTGTTTCAGGTCTGGTAAAATAATGGGATTATTTTATAATGATATTACTTGTCATGAGGATTCCAAGCATATAAGAAACTCAAAAAACGGAATTAAAACGAATAAGTTACGAGTTTTGTAAGATTTAAGTTTATAAACATATTTTTATAAACTATTTTGACTTTTTTGAGTTGACACAAATTTTTATAAATTCAGTAAGTATTTTATTTACATAGTTTAGCTCGTCACGAATCCATACATATAAAGAACAAGCGAAACGGAATTAAAATGAGTAAGTTACGACTTTTATAAGGTTAGGATGATTAAATCTATAAAAGTAGTTTTATATATTTTACAAAAACTGTAAATGTTACTGTCATCAGTAACTAAAATATTATAAATATAATAGTTTGATAAAATTTCTTAATACGAATCCATGGGTATAAATAACATGTAAAACGAAGTTAAAACGATAAAGATTTAAGGTTTATAAAACCTTATGCAATATTTTTATACTTGTGCACTATTTTTATAAAAACAATTAAACTAATTATATAATATCATTATATAATCAATAAAAATGCTAACTCATATATTATGATCAAATAATAAATTGTTGGGCAAAGATAGCATTTATTTTACAAGTATAAATACGTATACTTTTATTTAACAAAGTACAATTTAAATATTGTTTTGACATTTTAAATTAAACAAAAGCGATTAGGTGGTGGAATAACTATATAACTTGTGATATTGTATTTACATTAAAGACACGATACTTATACGACCTATAATTAATTAGGTTGCATTCAGATTTCCCGAGACGATTTACTTATTTGATTTAGATAATCAAACCATTCACTTAAGGTGAGTTCATAGCATCGCTTTTATACAATTACATTGATTTACAACTCTAGGGTAAGAAACATGCATTGTTTTACAATTGGACCCAAGTACACTTTAAATAAATTACGAGTTTGCTTAAGTAGCTATAACCCACTATTGGCCATGAATCATAAACTGTTAATTACTAGATTGTAAGCGCGAATGTTATGAATAGATCTATTTGGGATTGACATCCCCGTTCGGGTAAGTAGCGCTCACTAGTTTTGGAGGTACCAAAATGACAAATGTATTCCGTGTCAGAACAATTTGGATGTTGCGGGTTGAACATCTACACGGGCACATTATTTGTATTTATTTGCATACATATATGTTGTAGCTTCAGTTTCATGAGCTTAGTGCATTTCGTAATTACTTTTGTGATATTGTTTTCGTTACATGTCTTACACTTGGAAATCTTGTGGTCCTACTTTATACACTAATTAAACCTGTGAATTCACCAACTTTATATTGACGTTTTAAAGCATGTTTTTCTCAGGTCAATAAGGTACAAGACAATGATACATTAGTGGTTATTATTTTGGATGTAATTGCATAAAGATTTAGAAGCATTACATTTTGGGGATATTTGTTATGTTTTAAAGTCTGTACTTTTACAAGTGAACATGTTATGCCTTGAGCTTTTGTAACAAACAAGTTTATTAAATCCAATGTATCATTTTTAAACGACTCATTTAGAGGCCGTTCTCATATCTTGTGCTATTGATCTATAAAGTAACACTCTCAGACCCATATTCCGCTGCGACCCTATTTGGGGGTGTTACAGATTGGTATCTAGAGCCAAAGTTATAGAGAACCAGGTCAAATGTTTTTACTTGGTCTATAACCATTTTCAAACATTGCATCATACAATGTTTTTCACGGGACATTCATACACTATTGAGTTACATTAGTTGGTTAGACTAGATGCTTTCATGACTATATACGTGTTTATATTATATTACGTATATACTATACTGGTCTTATATAATATACTTATATAAGTTTATTTTATTGTTTCAGTAGTCATGTCTTCATCCACGGTTACCTACATATCTGTCTACACTGATTTTAAGCCATGGAGATTCTACAGGGGATCTGATGAGGAGCCGTCTGATGTAGGTTTTCCAGGAGTCAGCGTATAAGGATACGATGATATCCCCATGCATCTGGTAGCCCCACCATCTCCGAACTATGTACTTGGACCTGACCACCCACCATCTCCTAATTACGTGCCCGATCCTGAGCACCCACCTTTGCCAGTTTACATACATGAGCCCGAGTACCCGGAGTACTTGGTACCATCTGAGGATGAGACACCTATGGAGGACCAGCCTCTACCAGATAATGATTCACCTACAGCCCTATCCCCGAGCTATGTGGTTGACTCCGATATAAAGGAGGACCTTGAGTAGGATCATGCTGACTATCCTGCTGATGGAGGGGATGGTGATGATAAGTCCTCCGATGATGACGATGATGATGATGATGCTGATGACGAGGATGAGGAGGCCTCTGAGAATGAGGATGATGACATGGAGGAAGAGCACCTAACTCCGACCGACTCTTCTGCAATCCTTGTTGTTGACCCTGTTCCCTCAGTTGGAGATACAGAGGCATTTGAGACTGATGAGTCTGCACCTACACCACCATCACCCAGATCACCTCAGATTGTTGTACCACTCTCCCAGACTCGACTCCATAGGGCACGGAAGACGATCAAACCATAGACACCTATACCATTTCCATCTGAGGCAAATGTTGCTAGACTTCTTGCCTTACCTACTCCACCACCATGTCCACTCACTCCATTATCATCTCCACTACCCCAGATTCCCTTACCACCACTACTTGTATCATCTCCACCATTACCTCTACCATCACCTATTGTTGATAGTCCTACTTATGTTGAGGCACCACCAGGCTATAGAGCAACGGGGATTAGGATGAGAGCTGCATCACCACCCTTATTACTTCCATCTACTATACACAAGGATGAAATTCCTAAGGCTAACTTACCACCTCAGAAGAGGTTATGCTTGACTGCCCCCTCTCTTAGGTATGAGGTTGGGGAGAGTTCAACAGATAGTGTTGCTAGACAGCCATGACCTACTCTGGAGGCTGACCTTAGGCGAGACAGGGTTAGGGAGATGGGTTATGGGATTACAGACACTTGGGATGAGATAGTTGAGGCCATACAGAAGATAGCACCGACCACCTTAGAGGAGGCCAACCAGAGAGTGACAAAGCTTGCTACTACTGTTAGGCAGGACACTAATGAGTTCTATGTGCGATTCGAGGATGCACAGGATGACCAAGATTTTCTGAGAGCCCGAGTCAACAAACTGTTTAGAGATAGGCCATATCATCGCCACACAACTATGCTTCTGGATAGAGAGGCGACGTATGATCGTCGGGCATAGGATGGTTCTGAGGATAGAAGTGCAGCTATAGAGGCCCATGTCAGGACACTAGAGGCTCAGGTTGCGACATTGATGGCTCAGAATTCATCACTTCAGACTCAGTTGACTACAGTACTTGGACGTATTCAGACACTAGAGGCTAGAGATCCAGAGCCTCAAGATGAGCTAGCTGAGGCTGGTAGCAGCTGTTAGACTTATATCATTTATAACTATCCTGTATAGCTATTAATTTTTATGGGTTACTCCCAGCTAGTAGGCTGTATGGATTTTTGTCTTATCTTTTTAGCTATCATTGTATGGCATGCTAAGTATTATGGGTGACCCCTAGCTAGCATTGCCTTAGGACCGTATTTTTCATTTTGTATCTCATGTACTGGTCATTTGTAACCAAGGATTATCATGTATGTTATCGAATTTATTATGAATGAATGTCGATCTATTTATATCATTATTGATTTCACTTCAGTTTTATATTTCACTATGTGTTGTGATCTCATTTTATTTAAGTTTCATATGTCATGTCGCGATTATGATTTTATGAAATCTAACGTGTATTGTATTTTCTTATGATTTTAAAGAAAATGCCACCAAAGAGAACCGCCGCAACCACCACACCTATGACTGATGCTCATATTAAGGCACTAATAGCCCAAGACATTGCTGGTGCATTGGCAAAATGTGATGCA
>BQNB010122702.1:0-20235 GCA_026074375.1 Tanacetum coccineum
AATTTACTATTAGACATGAGCGGTGTCTGTAGGTAACCATCGTTTAGGTTGTCACGCAGATAGCGGACTTGACCAACCCGCTGATGTATTAGGGGAATACTTACACATTACACTGACGAGAGTGACGGGCAATACAACTAGAGAAAACGACTAGGGAGTAGTGCATGATTAGGTGAACATATTTATTTAACCATACTAGTTTTTCCATCAATTTACCTTTCTACATAATTAGGAGTAGTTTAATTAAGTAGTTTAATCAACCCCTCTTCAAAACCTGAGATTTTACTTGCTTTCATAAAATATAAAAAACACAGAAATAATCTCCCTTCAATCTTTAGACCTTAGTAAACATACAATTCGAGCATACCCAAACTATTCCCCTAGATAACGATAATAATCCTCCGAGTCTTGTCTATACTACTCTACAACGGTTAGGTACTCTGCCTAAGAGGGTTGTAAAACTTTTGCATTGCAACCCACCGCATCAAGTTTTTGGGGTTGTTGTCGGGGAATAGTCTAGGTTTCGGATTCTATCTAGCTTAGATCTACTCACTAGATTCCTATCGAGTGAGACTTTCTTTTATTTTTAGGTTAGCTTTCTCGTAGTCTATCTTTTCTTCGTTTCCTTTGTTTTGTAAAACCTTTTATAGAACCGTAGAGGGGGTTGAATACGATTTTATTGGCTTATTCAAAGTTTATAAAATTTCAAGTCTCGAAAGAGCCAAGTGGTGTGATGATCTACTTCGCACGGAATCAACAAGTAGATAGAGATAGAGAGAGAGAGATAAAGACACCACGATATATACTAGTTCGGGAAGGGGAGTTTAGTCCTTCCGTGCGTCCAGTTGCGAATCCACGACACCTATACTACTCTAGTATAATCCTTATGGTAGACTACAAACCGTATTACAATTTAACTCCATCGATATGCACAAAGATCAGCGCTCACAAAGAAGAGTTACTACCTACGGTATTCCGCCCTCGGAATCCACCCCTAAGAACCCGTGATTCGACTTAACATATAACCACAAAGACATCTCATTGGAAGCTTACCAAACCCCAACTAGATCCCCAATGATCTAGGCTTGATCCCTCGGATACAAGACTTCCATTATAACTTGATTGAATGATAGATAGTTGAACCAAGTCCTAACCTAACCTAGAGACTCGATTCTAAAGAAAGGGTATGAGAAAGAAGACCCTCGACAAAATACACAAGTATGGATTAGATACTTGTGTGGCTCTCTTGCGGAGATGTGTTCACTTCAATAAAATGATGAGATGATAAGTTTGGAACACTTAGATGTTAGACTTTGAGGATATGATAAGAGAAAAGAGAGGAAATAATGTAACACCCTCATTTTTGATAAATATAGCAGCGGAAGCTAATCTGGGGTATTACTTCATGAATCACAGACACAATCATAGAAAACGACTCAAAATAGACGTTTTTAAAAGATACGTTATCATTCATTTAAAATCAGAGTTTTACAAAGGCAGGTCCCAAAATCTAGAAACATAAAGTGAATGATAACAGGTTTTAGCCATCTTCAAGTCCATGCCACTCTATGCCATAAGTTGCACAATTACCTGGGATAAACATGCATAAAAAGGATCAACACAAAGGTTGAGTGAAATTCATAGGTTTGAAATGTAATAGTTGAATACAAGTTATCATAATGGAAATATTTGCATTGCAGGGACAATTATCATGGAGAACATTATTATTGCATCTAAGCTCATGACACCAATACGTTAACAGGGAAAATCACCGTAGTGACATTGGTTGAGGAACTATGTCCCCGTGGAAAAGGTAACTTGCCAAGGTTACCTATTAGGTCAAATATAGTGCGTTTGGCTACCCTATGATCTTAATTGCAATCAAATGTATTTTACATAAAATAAGTATAGAGATGTGGACTCATCTCCTTTTAAGAAACCCAATTTCAACATGCTAAAATAGACTGTTTAATTTTTAATTCGCACTTTTGTGTTTTAGTGCGAGTATATTTTGTTTATGAGCTACGCTCAATATATTTGTACTAATACATTTTTGTGGCAATATTGTATGACATGGTAAAAAAACTCTGCACTGTTAGAAAACTAATTGATCGTAGTTATTTTTGCAGATTTTTTTCTAGAAGACGAAAACGCCAAATTTCTCAGTGCCTAGAGACGACGTCAGGATTATTTCATGACGGCGTCATCACTGTTGTAGTGGAAAAATCTGCGTTTTTTCGAATTTTTGAAAAGTTATTTTTGTTTAATTTCCAGAATTTTTAATTTTTCAAGTTATTGCAGAAAGCCACGATTACTAAATTAAGCGTATACTAAACCCCGCGTGCCTGATCTCTTTATTGCTTTCTTAGGATTTTAATTTATGATTAATAGGGTTGTATATTATTTCCCGCCGATTTTACTCTAGGTATAGTTGTTTTTGTCTTTGATTTATAGGTTATATTAGATGAGGAGAGTCCGGAAGTTCATTGGAGACGATTCTTGGATGACGATTTAGCAAGTTTATCGCGTTTCTTCTCCGATATTGAACAAACCAGTGGAGTAATAGTTTCTCTCGCTTTTTATTTATCTTCCACTTTTTTGTTATCGGGTACTCAATAAAACATTGGGATAATGTTCAAAATAAGTATAGGGGGTAATAAAAGCCTTAGAAACTATTCTTTCATTTGCATTTTCTTTGTTCTTAGAAAGATGTGTATAATACCAAAACATAGTTTAGGACGGTAATATTAGCCCAATTTTTTTTTAAAATTATGACATATATCGGTGAAACTGTAGTATTAAAATCTTCTCATGGATAGGTGTTTGTATGACTATCACAAAAACCCTATCAGTCAAAAATTCCACCCCCAAAATGTGAGCTTCACCCTATATCTTTAGGAATAAAAGCATTCATTTTTAATGCTTATGAGAGTGTACCGGTAGTATTATAGATTCTAGAACTTGCTTTAGCGATTCATCCTGAGACTGCTAGTGAGATCGCATTCGTGTGATTAGGATTTGCTAAGTGATAAGAGGCATTAGGATAACCCTTGTTTTTAGCCTTCGTTTTTTATAATTATGATGATCTCCTCAATCATATAACTACCCCCACACCCTTGCTATGCTTTCATTATTAGTGCAAGATACCCCTAGTACACCCCTCTGAGCCTATCTTATTCGCGGTTCTCGTAATTTTTCTGTGGATTCCAGATTATTAATGAAGAGCATTGTTTACACCCCACCAAAATGTTACACCCAAATCGCCTTAGCCTTTCTTGTATGTACTCATTTTTAGTACATTATTGTTATCACAATTGTTTAACCCTAGTTAATTGTTTACTTAATTACATGGTTGCTAAGTCAAGTCTATTGTTAGTGTATAAAGTTTTGGGACAATTAGGATTCATGATAGTTTTAATTCCCATGGATAAAATGGGGACGAAAGTCAAACTATTACCCTTATATTTGTCTAATATACTCCATGTTTATTGATCCTTTTAATTCGGGTCATTAGTTAGTTTATTATTAAGTTATTAAAAAACTCAAGTGTAGGGAGGTCAATAGAAATCCCGAGTCATGTATATTTATTTATTTTCAGCAGATGGCAGGGCAAAAGTGTATATATAAATAGAAAAAATAAAAAAAAGTAAAAAAATATGTTAAAATATACGGGGTGCCATCTTGCTTATGTTTATGTCAATAAAGAGTCAAGAAAAGAAAAAGAAAGAGATTGATGTATAGTTGTGTATATTTGTCCTAGTTTTTGTCGAGTCTTGGCTTAGCAACGCCTTTTACATGTATTCTTGTAGATAATTAGCTTGCCACCAGTCAAAAATCCCCCCATTATCCCCAACCGTGTTTCCTTTACCCTACACCTAACGTTACAACCCTTTAAAAGACCTCTTTGATAGCAATTCCTAGGTGCTTATGCCAAAGTGATAGAGGTTTTGATCATTTATCAAGCTTATGATAATTTATATATTATGACATGCAGTTAGTGTTTATTTTTCCCATTTTCTATATTTTTATAATTCATTATTACACCGAGCGAAAGAGAGAATCCAAACATTTATGTGAGGTGCTAGTATATAATTTTTGTACTTTTAATTACAAGGTTAATCCGGTTGTGCCATAAACTATCTTTATTGAGTAGGTTAAATGCCTCCGACTTTGCTATTTAATAGGTAGAAAAGCCTATTTTTTTGAGGACATGCAAATCCCAAGTGTAGGGGTATTTGATGAGGTGTCATTTTATACACTTTTTCATGGTCATTTAACCCAAAAAATCATGCAAATATGCCCAAATATAGTACGTTATCGTTCCTTTTTGATGTTTTATCATTTGGAAGAAAACACCATGACTTTTTTTTTTTAGGTCCGTTTGGGAAGAAAACTAGACAAAACAAACAACTTGGTTTCTCATAGCGTAGAGACTGCGTCCGGATTTTGCCTACGAGCCGTCAGAAGTGAAGGGCGACGACGTCACCATGACTTGTGACTCTGTTACGATGACCGACATAAAGAAGCCTTTAGAAGATTCGGCGGGCTGACGGCCTCAGGAAACCCTAGCGACGCCGTCAGACCCGATTTCCTATACAAACCATATTTTTCATATTTTGGGGTGGAAAAACGTAGAGTATTAATGGCTCAACTTTGTAGCAGCCATATTGGTCTATTTTTAAGGATTTTTAACCTTTGGACTACTATTTGTAACTCCATGTTTAACTTGACTGTGAAGTCCCTAAACCCTTTTATTCTTTCAATTGTCTATGTGATGTTTGATTATTTATTCTTCCCTTTCAATTTAACCTAGTGCTTGCTAAATCTATATGTGTCTACTTTTGATCTGCATCGAAAAATTAGTTATTAATTTTCTCTTTTATTGTTACTTCTTATCAATGGTGTGCGCGTTAGGCTTAACTAGCTATTTGATTTTCATATCATAGCATCAACGTCTAGGGAAACGAGATTAGGTTAAAGGATACACATGATTAGATCTTCATATCTAGATCACCTTTGGGCGGATTCCGAATTAAATATTTATTGTGCGTGAATTTACTGTTGTACGTGAGCGGTGTCTGCATGTAACCACCGTCTAGGTTGTCACATAGATAGCGGACTTGGACAAACTCTCTTATGAATTAGGATTATGTTTGGGAATTACAGATTTGATGATTACAAAACCCACAAGCAGAAATGAAGAAAGAAGAAACAATGAGGACCTAATATGTAATAGTTAGTTAGCTTTATTAGTAAGCTAGGGTTTCTTGTAACCTCCCTCTATTATATAAAGAGGGTAGGCGTCTAGGTTACAGGCATCCATTCATAGATAGTCTCTCCAATGAGAGTCTAAACGCATAGAAAGCGTGTGTAGTAGTTAGTAGTTAGTTTCTTTATTAATGTTTAATAAAGAAAACCTTATTAGTAACATGATTGTGTTCTTTATATTCCGCTGCGTGTTACAATCATTGTTATCATACCCTAGATGAGTCCTAATAACGATCTATGGAGTCATTATAGGATTCCACAGTTGGTATCAGAGCCTCGTGGCTCTTGATCTAGGGTTGATAAGGTTTTCATGTAAAATTATTTTTCTGTTATTTTTAATAAAAAGGCGTATTGGGCAATTAGGGTTTTTATGCAAACCCTAATTTGTTTAAAGGCAGCAGCAGTAATGACACATGAAGGCTTCTAAATTGATGATCTCATCTGTGACGTGATCATGATGGTATTTATGCTTCATTCTTGTTCGAAACGCAGGATCCATGAATTAGCGGGAAACTTTGATATAGAAAAGTGTCGTGATGGATTGGGACAAATCTATGTCAGTTTTTGCATTAGCTAGTGTCTGATTAGCTACAAAACAGTGACAAATCATGTGTTGCTAAAGCATATGGGAGGAAGGAGATGCTGTTTTGTGACAGATTTTGCGACGATTTTGTGACACTTTTAAGGCGTCGTCTGGATACGAGTTATATGTTTGTTTCTGCTGTTTTAGTTTATCTACTTTATGGATCTACTGGTGGACGTGTGATAACAGCAGCAGGTGGTCGTAGTTACAAAGAAAACAGCAGGTTTAAAAGAAAAGTCGCAACAGGTTGTTAAAGGATGTGTGTGTAAGTGTGAATGATGGTTGCGTCTGTGTGTATATGGTTGGATCTGCTAGTCATATGGTATGTACATGGGCCTACGTGATTATTGGCAGCTTGGTTATGAATTCACAGATTTGGAAGCAGTTATGATGATAAGTCGTGGTTTGGGAAATGATATGTTTTAATATAAATCCCTGATTGTTAGGGATTGTATATTTTCCCAAAATTACTTCCTGGGGGGGGGGGGGGGGGGGGGGGGGGGGGGGGGACTTTATGGAGTGATTTGTGGAATATACCAGATTTATAGGAATTGTATTCTTCCCATATTTCTTGCTGGGCTGAGTCTGAGTACATGTAAGCATATTCATTTGTTCTGGTCACACTCGGTAATTCCTACTGGTCACTTGGTTCTTGCTGGTTTCATCATGTTCCTGCTGATTGTTGGTCTCGGTTTCTGCTGGTCGCTATAAGTTTCTGCTGGTCGCTATAAGTTTCTACTGGTCGCTTAATAGGTTCCTCCTGGTGCTTATACGGTTCCTACAGGTTTAGCGACAGTTCTGTGACAACGTTTTTTGGAATTTGGTTAAATGTGTAGACTGTTTGTTTCGGATTGCCTTGTCTGATATGTTTGTTCTTGCTGTAGGTTGTTGTCCGATTTCTCTTGTTTGTGCTGCTAGTGTTGATCGATATCGGACAACACATATTATAGGTCCATAGACGCCCTTGGATCTTGGATACTACTGATGCTTATGGCTTGGTTTCTCTCATTGATTTGGTTTGGTGTTTACAAGTCGTTTATTACATAACATAATAATGTCGTGTTTTGGTCCGGGACCAAACCACATTATTATTTCAACTGGCTAGGGAGGAGTTTTGATCAGGGATCAGCGATGAATCCTAGCTGAGGTACAAATTTTCATTTGTATCTGGTAATAAATACTCGTTTTGATCTGGGATCAGACAGTCTTATTATTGTTGAGATTCGATGAGACTTACGATGGCGGTTTAATAGGGAGGTAGGTCTGGGGACCAAACGATGAAACCATATACTAGGTGTAATCACATGTCTTGTTCGCACTAATTAGTTAAGGCTATTGTGAAGACGTTTGAATGCATTGCTTTTTAATCGATTATTATAATAAGTTTACCTTTTTTGTGAGATGCAACAAGGATTGGGGTAGATCGCCGGCTGAGGCAAACAGTTACAATGAGAGGAGGAGGTGTTATTGCACTTGGATGTTGTCCATTGATACACTACTATTTTTAAGCCCAATGTCATGGTTCGAGATTCACAGAGGAGTAGCTATACTTTTAAGGGGATGCATATTGTTCATATACTATATCATTCACATGCATCACTTGAGGGGAATCGTTTTCGAGTGGCACAAAACCTCCTATTAAGTTTGAATTACAAAAAGGGGATGAAGATTAATGATGTGCAGCTTATTTTGTGATGACTTGTTTTAGATTTATTTCTTCTTGCAGATTGTTTTGTAATATCAAATTGGGGAAGTTGTTAGGAATTACATAAATTTGATGATTACAAAACCCCACAAGCAGAAATGAAGAAAAAAAAACAATGAGGACTATATGTAATAGTTAGTAGTTTTTATTAGTAAGCTAGGGTTTCTTGTAACCTCCCTCTATTATATAAAGAGGGTAGGCGTCTAGGTTACAGGCATCCATTCATAGATAGTCTCTCCAATGAGAGTCTAAACGCATAGAAAGCGTGTGTAGTAGTTAGTAGTTAGTTTCTTTATTAATGTTTAATAAAGAAAACCTTATTAGTAACATGATTGTGTTCTTTATATTCCGCTGCGTGTTAACAAATTATTGTTTCATACCTAGACTGAGTTCTATAACGATCTATGAGTCTTATAGGATTCCACATTAAACTTAACATTACATTACCATGGGTGACAGGCCAATATAATAGAGAAACAAACTAGGGAGTAATGCATGATTAGGTAAATACATTTGTTTAACCATACTAGTTTTTCCATCAATTTACTTTTTTATTTAGGTGTTGTTTAATTTAGTAGTTTAATCAAACCCCCCCCCCCCCCCAACCCTCTTCAAACCTGAGATTTTACTTGCTTTCTAAAAAAATATAAAAATATAAAAATAATCTTCTCTCAACCTTTAGACCTTAGTAAACATACAATTCAAACCTACCCAAACTATTCCCCTTGGTAACGATAAGTTCCCCCAGTATTGCCTAATCTACACTAACGATTAGGTACTTTGCCTAGGAGGGTTGTAAAACTTCTGCGTTGTAACCCAACGCATCAGGTGGGTTATAGGTACTTGCAATCAATGCAAGTGGATATGGAAATCTAGCTTTCATAGCACGAACTTTATTTGTATCTGGTTCATTATGGTTAAGATATGCATACAAGTGATTAAAACTAACTTCATGAAGGTTCCTTGCTTGTTTGACCCCTATGACAAACCTACTCTATTCCGGCTGAAGATGGGTAACAAACTTTATAAAGCCCAATGATATTGATATCATTCATCAGTTTTGCAAACCTCATATAATACGATTGTATCATCTCTCCTTTCTCTGATGTGAATCTATCAAATTCATTTGCTAACTATGATTCTCTTTCTTACTTGGTTAGCTATGTCCCTTCCATTAACCCTTTAACCTTATACCAGATATCATAGGCCTTAGTCTTGTGGTTTATAAGAGTGTAGATGTCATTGGGTAATCCATGAAGAATGATGTTTGCAACTCGAATATCACATTCCTTTCTGATCTTTTCTTCAGGTTTCAAATCCTTCAAAGTCTGCATACGTGTTTTTGTTGGCCTTCTTGTTGCTTCATTTGCTTGGATAGTGATCTCTTTGAATTCAAATGGCCTTGAGAATATTGAATCAAGTAACATCTCTCCATGTTCTTTCCTCTCAATGTATAACAACGTACAACTCTGCCATGTATCATAACGGCCTTTCTCAAGCATAGGTGGTCGGTTTTCAGCTCCAGTAGTAAGAACATTTTCAGCTAGTGTTGACATGATGAATTGATGGTGTACGAAATGATATAAGGATCTTTTCAATGATTGGGAAGTGTTGTGTTGTTTTGTTGTTGTTTAAGTGATTAAGTGAATATGTGTTTTAGTTAAGTTAATTTCAGTTCTTGAAGTCTTGTCTTACTTGTGCTTTCTAAGTCCCAAATCTCAAATTAAACTTAATCGCAATTTTTAGAATTTAAATCGTAAGAATTTAAGACTTAAATTGCTTAAAATTAAAAGTTAAATCGCAAGATTTTTAACATAAATCACAAGACCTAAATCACAGAATTTTATGTTAATCAGCAATGGACCTATTCGCGTGACCTAAACCGCAAACTAAATCGCAAAGACTTTAATCACCAATTTAAATCGCAAGATTTATTTACACGACTTAAAGCATAAATCTTAAATCAACAACTGCATAATCGTCGATTGGTTAAATTACTTAGTTAATTATGATTTATTATGTAATTTACCTAAATCGCAGAAATAGTTAATCAAACTTTTATATTAACAAACATTTATGTTTAAGTCGCAAGATTGCCAAAAATTCCAAACAATTCTTTCATGTTTTTTCTTGAATCTTTCTTACAATCGTGTTTTATATCAAAAGATCTTTGATAAAAATCAAACATTTTTAGTTTTTAAACAAAAAGCAATTATTTTTAAATTTTTTAAGCCTAAATCACAAAGAAAAACGTGACTAAAAGATTTCAAACACTTTAAATCATCCCATGGCTCTGATACCAATTGTAGAATCTACAATATATCAATCACACACAAGACTAATCTAGGTTTCTAGAAAGATAGAGAGATGTGTAGAAACTAGAGAGAGATATCAAGAGAAATGTATTAAGCATAATGATAGTCTAAGTTTCACCACCCTCATCACCCCTCTTGGTCTTCCGAAGCCTTACAAGTTACCTATTTGGGGCGATGTGGGATAAAATAAAAGATTATAACGTACACTATGAAACGCGACATTACAAGTAAAATAGCCGTAAGTGCCGACTCTCTTTCTTGATTCCTAACTCCCTACGATGATTTGATCAAATTGTTTGGCATTGAACGTTGCCCAAAGTAAGTCAAGATGAATCTTGTTTATGTTTAGTAATCTTGTTCAATATCTATATCAAAAAACAGTTAAGTTAAACATTTGGAGTGACTTTGATTTATTTCCATAGTTTAACGTGGTATCTGCAACGAAAGGGATGATTAATAATAAAAACCATTATAAAATTGAGACGCTTTAAGAAAACCGCACTCGTGTATTTTTAGAGCCATTGCCTATTGTAGATCGTTAACTTTGTAGTATAAGTTTATTTATGATTTGGAACGTCGCAAGTGGGAGTATTGGGAAGTGGTCATATAATAGTCAGATAATTAATAGGCCGATGATATGTGTGCCTATGAGGTCACACACGAGACAGAGGTACTAACATTTATAAATGTAATTACCATATTATATAGCAACTATATTAATTATATTGTTATTCATTATTTTACTTATCGATCATTAAATAGCCCGTTTGATGCAATAATTAACATAACGCTATTTAATTAACATGTAATGGACATGTTAATAGACTAAGCCCAAAATCAATGTGGATTACCCATATTAAGGATTGGTTGGCCGGCCTAGGGGAAGAAATAAGGAAAGAAGGATCAACTTGTTCCCTAAGTTATTGGTATTGTATTAGTATCGCCTCAAACACATCCTATAAATACAAAGCCTTAAGAAACAAAACAAGGACTTTTTCCTCTCTTCCCTAACACCAAAAAATGATCAGCCCTCCCCTTTAGCTTAGGGTTTCGGCTCAAATTTAATAAAAGGCACAAACTGTGAGTTTCATTGTCTTTGATCGTGAAATTTAAGAAACTAGCATTCGGGTAGCACCTACGTTGACGGTAGTGTGGACATAATATGAGGTACTTATTTTAGTGACTTAAAGGATTTTACGTGCGGTTTCTTGAAAGAACAAGTATTTGTAATTTGCTCTATTTGATCTATAATAACTCGTAATTTTCATCAATGTAATTATCCATCTATTAAATTAGATGCACTATAATATCCATCTATTATATATATACCACCTTTTTATAGGGAAAATTGCTGCTTTATCTCATTATGCAACGTAACTTGCAATATAATAAAGTAATACAAGCTCACGCATACTCCACCAATGCCTCTATATCTATGTTCTTTATCATGTAAAACATCCTAAAAATTATGTCAGTCGTATATTTTAATATCATTTTACAAGTACATTATTCATTTAAGTACTTTTCAAAAACGTTTATTTCAAAACAAGCATTAAACGTTAACGATTATATCAAAAACCTTATTTTATATGTAATGTATACATATAAAATGATTATGCAAGCCTCTAAAGCATGTGTACAAGTGTACAATGCACAACATTTGAATATGTTTTCCCTCCTAAAATCAAGTTTCAACTTTTCTAAAGCCTTATGTTACAAGCTAATCATGCCAAAAACCTAATTAGTCATTTAGTCCTAATCATGTTTAAACTTAATACCACTTTTAAACAAGGTACTAACACTTAATAAATGACTTCTAAACCCTAAACCTAAAAACATAAATCCTTTTTCTATAACTCTTATCTAAAACCTCCTAAACCCTAATACGAAAAACATAAACCATAATTTTTACTTTAAACCTAAAAATAAACCCTAAACCTTAAAATAAGCACCTAAACCTTAATACTAAACCCCTAAACTTAATCCTAAACAATAGTATTTAAACTTAACTATCTATTAAAATCCAAACTTACTCGAATTGAAAACCTAAATCCTAAGCCAAACCCTAAACCAACCCGTCACCCTTTTTATCTATTTTGTCCATTTTTAAGTCAAGCTAGCACCACACCTAACTTCTTCAAGCACCTATGACTTCACCACTATGTCACAAGCATCCTTACCAAGGCACCTCCATCACAACCTTGGCCACCAGTCTTGCCTTTGTCACCTCCTTGTCACCATATCCATACGCACCTTATATCTTCCACACCTTGCATTCCTAGTTTCCTAGCCTACCTTACTCATCACTAGCCCTCCCTTAGTTATTAATCTATAGCCCTTAACCCTTAACCACCAAGAAAACTTGGGCACCAAGGGTTTTGAACCTTATAAATAGCCAAAACATGCAAACTATTCAAACACACCTCAAAAACTCATCACCACTCAAATAGAGTTCTAAATCAAACCAAGGAGGATCAAAATAAGTCCCTAAGCTCAGAATAGAAGCCAGAATAAGAAAAGGAGCCTTGAGTCGGTTAATAGGCGTACGAACCCGAAATCCTTGTTTTGACCCATTTTAGCTCAAGTAAGCTCAAAATCTTGTTCAATAAGCTTATAATCTGTATTAGAATGTTCATAATACTCTTAAGATCATATATGAACTCTTGTTAAAACCTTGAATCCTCAAACCCATGCGTTTTTTTATTAAAACCCTAAAAATGACCCGTTTTGATTTTCTAGCTAACGAATCCTTTTTCTAAACTTTTGTTACGTTAAAACATCTTATTTTTGCTTATTCTAATAAGCTATAACCTGCAAATATCATTTGGAACCCTAAAATAAGCTTGCATGACTTTTTGGACTTGATTTGCAAATGTTTTCATGCATAGGGGTATATATCGTAACTTTCTGAAATTTATAACTAGAGGGGCTAAAAATGTCATTATTCCAAAGTTATAACTATAAGGACCTATCTTGTCAAGTTTCAAAGTTAAAGGTTTAAATTATATATACTTTATATATAAAGGACTAAACTTGTAAAAGTTTATAAATCGAGGGTCCCTTATATATCGCACATTTTGCACTTAAAAATATTAAATATAATATTTTTTATATAAAATTATAAAAAATATATATTAATATTATAAGACTCGATTTTATTAAAACCCGACACATTTATCGTTATTAATCATCGATCGACGCATTATAAAACAATTAGAAATTTAAAACAACAAAAATTAAATAAGATAAAACAGTTATATATTTAACGTAATTTATCATGACTAACTTTTTGAAAAAACTTTAAATATTTTTTTCGTATCACGTTACTAGGGAAGCTTCATTGTGAGGAGTTTCTATTCGGGTTAGACGTTTCTGACGAGTTGCAGTGGATTTAAGATTTAAAGTGTCATGGCTCCTCAAACGTTTTACTACATGCCTCTGGAATTATGTTGGCCCGGAACAGTGATATCCAATATTTCTTAAATTATAATCAAGTAATACGTTAAACTTTATGAAGTTTTGATAACATAAACCATCACACTAAGACTTGATATATTACCCCAGGTTGCGTGACGTAGCTGTTACTTTCACTTAATATATTTTTGCCATCAATCAGACTTCCCTTGTTAAGGTGAGTTTCATTGCCTCGCATTTAACTCTTTTAAAATGTTTCATAAACCCTGCGAGGAGGATTCATTCTATAAACAAAAATACAATGTGTCTTTCTATTATGTATACATATCCTGTTTATTATTGCATCTGTTGTCTAAGTCCCTTTATGCCAAAAAGCCCCCCACATCATGGACCATTAATCACTGCGAGTGACGCGAATATTGTGGATAGGCCCCCCCCCCCCCCCCCCCCACCCCCCATTCGGGTTGACGAATCACGGTTGTGTTAGCTGGATTGGTAACCAAACGCTACTTTATTTGATACTTATAGGTATATGGTATTACCCTACACGGGGGCCATTATCATTATTATATTTCATTATTGATATATACACTAGTCAGTTTGAGTATCATGAGCTTAGACGCGATAATACTATTTTCTATAATAATTGTACTTATTATAATTATTACACTTATGGGTGTATAACAACGTAACCCACTATTGAACTTGTATTCAAACTGTTTAACATAAACCTATGAATTTCACTCAACCTTTGTGTTGACTTTTAGTATGTTTATCTCAGGTGACTGAGCACCCTATGGCACGGAGTGGCACGGACTTGAAGATGGCTAAACTGTTATCATTCAAACTTTATGTTTTTATGTAGATTTTAGGACCTCTGTTTGTAAAAACTCTGATGAAATAATGAATGATAACTTATCTTTTAAAAACGTCTCTTTTGAGTCGTTTTCTATGATTATGACTATTGTACTATGAAATAATACCCCAGATTAGCTTCCGCTGCTATATGTCAAAAATAGGGGTGTTATAGATTGGTATCAGAGCCACGGTTATAGAGAACAAGGTTGAAACCTTAACTATAACTACTTTTCTTTTTCCATCCAAGAAAGTCCTCCGTGCCACTACATCTCCCGAATAGTATGTAAAGTACATAACTATTATACTATTATATAAATAACTTATGTTATTTACCACTGGGTTGTTAACAGAGTGATGTCTTCTCCCAGCCACCCTACTTTCAATATTGATGATACTTTTTCCTCCAACTTTCCGGATTATATCCCGGCTTCCCCGAACTATGTCCTAGCTTCACCAGGAAAAACTTATTCTAGCTCTTCAAATAATCTATTTGGTTTACGTTCCAATAGCTTCACCAAACTCTTTCACTTTTTCATGATCGACCCTATATGAAAGGTCATGCATGCATACTATGCTAAAGAATCACCTATTCCACCACCAACTATTGTGCCTCCATCTTCAATGTTATCTCCAATGTTTAATCCTCAAGAATTCTTTCTTCCTGAGGAATTATTACCACTTAAGAAACGAGGTCGTGACCGATCATCCTCCTCTACTTCTGCCCTACCTCAAGAATTTAAGATAAGAGAAAGCTCTCGTAAGACAAGTCTAGATAAAATAAACGTCAAGGAGGAGCAAAATGAGGAAATTTTGAATCACCTAGATGAACTCTCTCTCGACCGCATTGAGCACATAGAAGACAAAATAGAAGGTCTTGGAAATGGCTGGGTGATCATACAACAAGATTTTGACAATCTAAAAGTTAAACTCTGAGAGTCTCGTACTCAAATTGCTAAACTTCAAAAGAAGCAAATGGGAAATAACAGCAAGATTGCTCTGGCTCGCTTCAGGATTGCTAATCTAGAACAAATCATCAAAGATATCCAGGCTCATCACCAAGCAGATAAGGAAAGTCTTCTGAATGCAATCTATGAACACAAGAACAGCCAGGAAGGACCATCAGACTACTAGATTAGATACTAGTTATAGCTTTTAACCTAGCCACGAGATGTGTGGTATAAATAACAACACTTGTCAAATTTTGACTATGTACAGTACAAAAGCAAGTCGTTCATGATATAATATAATGGTAATCCCGTTTCATATTTATCCTGTGTCTTATATTTCATCTCCGTCTTCATCATTATGAATCTTACCATGACCCCTAGAAAATAAACAAATAAGTTAGATGCTTGTTAGAATTCATATCAAATAAGTATCTATGATATCACTATTGTGACAATGTTTATTTTTGAACCTTACGCATTTTAAAGAAATGAATTTTGTTTTTGGGGGGATATCATTCTTATTACGTGTTGTCTTTTGTTGATAGAATGCCTCCCAAAAGGACGTCAACATCTGAAGCACCAGCCATGACTCAAGCTGCCATCAGGAAACTAGTTGCTGACAGTGTTTTCGCAGCTCTGGAAGCACAAGCCGCTAACATGGCAAAATCCCTGAATAATACACCAAACCAAGAGAAGATCACGTGTTGCAAGACAGTGTAGCTAAAGTGTCTCTGAGCTGCCAACCTATCAACTTCAAAGGTTCTGAAGGAGCTGTTGAACTTATCCGTTGGTTTGAGCGAACTAAATCAGTGTTTTCCCATAGCAATTGTACCGAAGACTGCAAGGTAAAGTTTGCTACTGGTACTTTAACTAAAGAAGCTCTATCCTGGTGGAATTATTTTGCCCAACCTATTGGGATAGAAGAAGCTTACAAGATTACCTGGGTTGAATTCAAGACGCTTTGACTTAAAGAAATAGTATCCCGATGGGTCTAGAAGATGGAAGATGAATTTTACCATCTGACTGTGAAGGGGAATGATCTCAAGACATATGTGAGAAGATTCCAGGAATTGGCAACCTTGTGTCCCACTATAGTGCCAGATTCTGAGAAATGATAGAAGTTTTCATCGGGGGATTTCCTCGAAGTATTGAAGGGAATGTTACGCCCTCTAACCTCAGAACTCATAGAGGAAAAGCCATTAACATAGCTCCAGACGCTATTGGTTCAGGTAACAAAGCACACTCCGGTGCAAGTATCAAGTGATAACAAACGAAAGTTTAATGACAGAAGAACTTTCAATAACAACAACTACCGTAACACTAACACCAACAACCGCTACAATAATCACCAACCACAACAGAACAGAAAACAGGAAACAGGGAAACCTTCAGGTCCTTATGCTTACCACCTCTAAACTAAAAACAATGGGTATACTAGATATTGTCCCTTATGTAAGATATGCACTCTTGCAACACACAGGACCTTGCAATGTTAAGGGTTATTACTTGCAACAAGGTGGGCCATATGACCTGAACTGCAGGAATACAAAAGGTGCCAGCCACTGGAGTGTAATCTGCTACCAGTGACAGTTACTTGTCATGCCTGTGGAGAGAAAGGGCATTATGAAAATTAGTGCCGAAAGACCACCAACAACAATGCCTCAGGGGAAGAGCCTACATGCTAAAGGGTTAGGATGCTCACCAAGACCCAGGACATAGTCACGGGTATATTCCTTCTAAACCAAAACCAAAAAAATTTTATAAAGGCTAGAGTATTATTTTGATTCTGGAGCGATAAAAGTTTCGTATCCTATCTCTTGCATATAAGCTAAATTTTCCAACCATTACAATAGATACTTTACAATATCGAATTGGTGACGAAAACTTAGAAGCACAAACACGTTATTCAGGGTGCAACCTCGACTTTAATAAAAACAACCTTTCGAAATTGATCTTATGCTGATCAAACTCGATAGTTTCGACATCGTCATTGGTATGGATTGGCTATCCAAGTATCATGCTAGAATTATTTGTGACGAGAAAGTCATCCACATCCCAATCAACGGTGAAACTTTGATCATCCGAGGTGACCAAAGCAAAACCCGATTGAGTCTCATATCCTGTATAAAAATCGAAAGATATATCCCGAGGTTGTTAAGTTTTTGTAATCCAAGTAATGGAAAAGAAGTCAGACGAGAAAAGACTAGAAGATATCCTAGTAGTTAGAAGAATTCCCGGAAGTTTTTCCAAAAGATCTACCTGGCCTTCCTCCCGTTTGCCAAGTAGAATTCCAAATCGATTTAATTCCAGGAACATCACTTGTAACCCGAGCACCTTATAGATTAGCTCCTTCAGAAATGCAGGAACTATCTAGCCAACTTTAAGAGTTATCAGATCGAGGTTTTATCGACAACAAGTACTTCACCTGGGGGCTCATGTCTTATTTGTCACAAAAGAAAGGACGATCTTTCAGGATGTGTATCGATTATCGGGAGTTGAATAAACTTACCGTAAAGAATCGTTACCATTACCCAGAATTGATGACTTATTTGACCAACTTCAAGGTTCGAGTGTCTACTCAAAGATGACTTAAGATCTAGGCTATCATCAACTGAGAGTACAGGGTATAAGATATTTCCCAAGATTGCTTTAGACAAGATACGGAAACTATAAATTTCATGTGATGACATTTGGTTTAACTAACGCGCCTACTGTATTCATATGGATCTCATGAATCATGTGTTGTAAACCATACTTGGTAAATTTGTAATAGTGTTCATCGATGTATTCTCATCTACTCTCGTCACAAAGAGAGCACACATGTCAACTGAGAATAATACCTAGCAAATTACTCAAGAAAGAAGAAGTTGTATGCCAAGTTCTCCCAAGTGTGATATTGGATTCGTAGCGTGCAATTCTTGGACATTAATTGATAGTCAAGGACTTAAGTTGCCCGCCAAGATTAAAGCAGTTAAGAATTGGACATCTCCTACTACACCCACAGAAATACGTCAATTCTTAGGACTTGTCGGCTATTATCGGAGATTTATCAAAGATTTCTCGAAGATTGCAAAGTCTTTGACTGAATTAACCTAGAAAAACAAGAAGTAAAATCTAGCCAAAAGACAAAGCACAGCTTTTCAATTGCTTAAACAGAAGGCTATGTGAAGCTAAATCTTAGCTTACCTAGAAGGAAATGACAATTTTTGTTATTACTATGATGCATCCCATCATGTCTGGGGCGATGTTAATGCAAAGAGAGAAGGTTATTGATATGCTTCCCGTCAACTTAAGCCTAATGAAGATACTATACCATCATGATCTCGTAATTAGGAGCAGTAGTGTCGCTCTTAAAAATTTGGAGCAATATATGTACGAGGCACCAAATGTGCTGTGTTCACTGATCATAAAAGTCTTCAGCATATCCTTGATCAGAAAGAGTTGAACATGAGACAACGCCGATGGCTGAATTCTTACAGATTACGATGTGAAATTCGCCTACCATCCTAGAAAGGCAAATGTTCGTAGAGATGCCTTAAGCCAGAAGGAACGAATCAAACCACTCTGAGTTAGCATTCCTTAGTTATGACCATTCATCTAAAATTACCATCACAAATTCTCAAAGCTCAAACTGAAGCACTCAAAGAAGAAAACATCAAGGCTGGAAACTTATAAGGAATGAACAAATCATTTGAAATACGTCCTGATGGAACCCGATGTATCAAGAATCGAAGTTGGTTACCACTTTTTGGTAATCTGAGAGACTTGATCATGCATGAGTCCCATAAATCGATGTTATTCCATTTACCCAGGTTCTGACATGATGTATCAGGATCTAAAGAAACTCTATTAGTGGCCTAATATAAAGGCAATCATCGCTGAGTATGTTGGCAAATGTTTAACATGCTCTAGAGTTAAATGAAGGAAGTAGATAGCCATCCAGATTATGGTACAACCAGAGTATTCCTATGTGGAAGTGAGAGAGATTACCAATGATTGATCACAAAACTACCCAAACCTCAAACGAACATGACACAATCTGGGTCATTGTCGATCGCCTTACCAAATCCGCACATTTCATCCCTACCCGAGAGACATATAGTATGGAAACCCTTACAAGGTTATACATAAAAGAAATAGTCTCCCGGCATAGAGTGCCAATATCTATCATCTCGGATCGTGACAGTCATTTCACATCTAGATTCTGGCAATTATTACAGAGTGCTTTGGGTACTCAATTAGACATGAGTGCGGCTTATCATCCTGAAACCGATGGACAAAGTAAAAGAACCATCCAAACACTTGAAGACATGCTTCGAGCCTGTGTTATAGATTTTAGAAAAGGATGGGAAAAACACTTACCATTAGTAGATTTTTCCTATAATAACAGTTATCATGCCAGTATTAAGGCAGCACCATTTGAGGCACTTTATGGTCAAAAGTGCAAATCACCTGTTTGTTGGGCCGAAGATGGAGATGTTCAACTTACAAGACCAGAAATAATCCATGAAACCACTGAAAAGATAGTGCAAATTCGACAACGCTTGCAAGCTGCAAGAGATCGACAGAGAAGTTATGCCAATATAAGGCGAAAGCCTTTAGAATTTCAAGTTGGAGATCGTGTTATGTTGAAAGTGTCACCTCGTAAATGTGCCATTCAATTCGGAAAACGAGGAAAGCTTAACCCTTGGTACATTGGACCTTTCAAAATCCTTGAACAGATTGGCCTATAGGCATACAAACTTGAGCTTCCTGAAGAACTCAGAAATATCCACAATACTTTCCATGTTTCTAATCTAAAGAAATGCTTATCTGACGAATCCCTTGTCATTCCAATAAAAGAGGTTCGACTCAATAACAAACTCAACTTTGTGGAAGAACCAGTAGAGATCATAGATCGAGAAGTCAAGCAACTGAAACAAAGTCATATTCCTATAATCAAAGTAAGATGGAACTCTAAAAGAGGACCAGAATTTAAATGGGAACGCGAAGACCAAATTCGTGCCAAGTATCCACATCTGTTTTCAAACATCACTCCGGCATCCAACTGAATCTCGGGACGAGATTTCTTTTAAGGAAGGGAGACTATAACAACCCGTAATTTTCATCAATGTAATTATCCATCTATTAAATTAGATGCACTGT
>BQNB010122703.1:0-10788 GCA_026074375.1 Tanacetum coccineum
CAACAAAATCACCATCGTCAACACGGTACAATATCAGAATAAACTAACGAAAGTCAAATAGTCAAAGGACTAAAAATAAAATACTCAGAACACAAAAGGGGCAAATGTTACATTTATTTATGTTATGTATATGGTGGATGAGGAGAATGAAGAACACGTGTTTTGTTATGAACAAACCTAGACAACTCTATGCAAGCACTCCCATACACTAATTGAATATTAATAAAACTACTGTTCATAACCATTAAATAAATATATTATTACTGTTCATAAGAAATATTATATTATTATTTTAATATAAAAAATTGAATTCTGAGAGGAGGACATGGAGGGGACACCCTAATGAATGTATAAAAGTAAAAATAGCCGCCTAAACTCTATTGAAAATAGATCATACTAAACGTCCCTTTTGAGATAAGAGACTATAAGAAGAATATATATATATATACTTGATATCTTACGAAGTAATTCTCAAGACAAGTTCATCTCTACCTAGTCTTGCGATTTTAGTGTACAAGTAACCACTAGTCTTAGGCAATAATTAATGAGTCACAAAAGTAGAGTTTATACTTTTTTTGTATGAATTAATGCTATTAATAATATATAATTAGTAGATAGTTGACTAATTGTGTGCATATTTATCAATATGTCATAACTTATGCACCTTCTAACTAAGTTTGCTTTTTCAGAACATTCATGAACATGTGTGTAAATGTTACATATCACAAACCCACGGGCTCGCCCTCTCCGGGTAACCCGACCAGAAAAAACCTCATACTTTTACTCGTTTATTGTCTTTTTTCTAAACTTAAGGGAGTGTTTTGACTTTGAAATGACGTTTATTGTGTTTTTACCCGTTTATTATGTTTTTTTTAAAATGACGTCGTTTTGGGGTGGGATGGCCGGGTGTGTGTAGGCTTGGCCTAAACGACGCCGTTTAGGGATTTCGGAAGGTCTTGTGTCATTTTATATTTTTATTAAGTGGGACGATGTCGTTTTGATGGTTTTTGGTGGGATATATAAGGACGGTGGTTTGTTGGCAAACACACGCTCACAGAAAACGGTGCACGCACACACTAACAAAAGACAAATCACATAGACGAATAAAACTCTGGCGACTGGAGCAATAACGTCATAATCGGATAAGTTCTTTGCATGTATGTATGAGGTTTTCGTTTATTTATTTGGTTTTTCAGTGATGTCATGTTGAATTGGGGGTTTTTAATTTAGTCGTGTATAATTTCAATTCTTTTAAGGGTTTTGGTCGGGACGGTGAGTAGAACGTATGGTTGTGTGTGACATATCATAATAATTAGTAAGAACGTATGGTTGCTGAATGAATCCTTAAAGCGAGAAATGGAACATTATCTGAACCTAATGATGGTGAGGCTATAGTTGACACACCCGAAGACATTTGTATCAAAGAAGTAGCTAATCCTATTCAGGCCATTGTTGATTTCACTTTTCATGATCTCATAAACAGTTTGGAGACACCGGGGTATTTGCAAGGAAAAGTTGTTCTTGCACTAACTAACGAAGTAGTTGATATTATTAACGATAAGTTGCTTGAAAATATGCCTGGTGACAAGGTTGAGTATTTTAGCTTTGACTTTTTATGCGAATCCGAACCTACATCTACCATTAATCAGGCTGTTTTTAGCCCTCAAAATCTTAACAGTATGAAGTTTTCAGGTATCCCAAACCACAAATTGGGTTTGAAGGTCGGTTGAGCTATAATGATGTTAAGGAATATTAATCCGGCTAATGGTTTGTGCAACGGTACAAGATTGCAAGTTTTAAAGATGACACCAACAGTTATCCAAGCAAGAATTATTGGTTCCACCAGACAAGAAGGTATTACATGAATTCAAAGAATGTGCCTCACACCCTCAGGAAAGTGTATGCCAGTCAAGATGATTAGAAAGAAATTTCATATTTCTGTTTCCTTTGCAATGACCATTAATAAGAGCCAAGGCCAGTCCCTTTCACAAGTAGGTCTTTACCTACCACTTACAGTTTTTTCCCATGGGCAGTTGTACGCTGCAGTTTCACGTGTTTCAAAAAAATGAATTAAGGTATTGATATGCGACAACGAAGGCAAAATCTCCACAACGACAACAAATATGGTCTACAAGGAAGTTCTTTAAAACCATTAGTTTTCATTTAACGTAATAAGTTTTAATGTTACACAAATTGTTTTATGTTTGTTAGTACAATATTTGTTTATTCTAACATGTTTATATGTTGGTTTAGAAAAGAACGTGGGTTTTAATTAATAAGTGTTTTTAACAAGTTTGGTTGATTGTTTTTTCTTGTCCTTACGGTATTTGCAGTTATTTAATAGTATTGTTTTCTATCTATATATAAAAGTTAATAGTATGCGACAAACGTTTGTACATGCTAGGTTGAATATAATGCAGTTAGTGTATTTGTTTAATAAAACACGTAAAAATAAATAGTCCATTAATAACTGATCATGTTTTACTAATTAAGCAGGAAAATGATCAAATTATTTGAAAATTCAATTGAATTTTCAAATTGAATCAAATTCACTATTTTATCCTTAGATTAGTTTCATTCATAAATCAAATCTTCAAAATTTTAACAACTTTACTAATATATATCCCTTTAATTTTTTATAAATGCTAACAAATCACAAATCATCATCATTAGAATCATAGTTGGTTCTCATCCTTCAAAGACTACGAGTGTAATAGGAGTATCCGTCAATAAAAAGATCACCCTATGATGATCATCTCATGGCTATTGAGAACGAATCAAATCAGATAGTTTTACTTTCTGAATTGATCTTACGGAGTAACTAGATATTTAGTACATTCGGATAGGTAGTAAGGGGACGTTCAACAACTTTTGTTTTGAAGGTAAATCTTGAATATGAAATAATATAGAATTGATGATTAGGTGTAACAAAAAAAAATTACATTGCAAAATACAACAACATTTGGATATGCTTTAGTTTTAAGTTGTAATATACACCTATCGGTTCTATGTGTGTATCACAGTTCACCAATAGTTTTTGTCAACTTTATAATATGTTAGGTTTTAATGAATGAAAGAGTAGTCAAGCTACAAGTGATGAAGTAACGATCCACATGTTAAACGAATTAAGTAAAAATGATAATTTTTATGATTGGATTAATATGGGCTAGAATGGGTTGGTCAGGTTGAATAATAGGTTAAAAGGGTTCAAGGCAGGACGGTTGGTTGAGTTAAAAAGTTATGTCTTTGTATATAGGTATTGGTACAATTAGGTCTTGAAGAACACTCAAATATATTTGTAATTTTAACCACGGGCTTAATTGGAACATCTGAATGGATTTGAATTTGTCTTATAATTTAATGTAGTACATAGTGCGTATGCTGCTTTTAGTTGTAACAATCAAATAAAATAGTTTATTTGAGCATTTAGAAACTATGATTATTTAAGATTGTACATGTGGATGCTATTGGTAAAACTAATTATGTGTCATACTTAGTATATCAAGCGCAACTCAACTATACCCATTGTGTAACAAATGGTTATTTGCTTCTTATTATATAATACAATCACATTATTATCATCATCAAAAGGCAATGTCGAACACCCCTGAGATATACACTTTATATGCCTCGTGACTATTGGCATTAAAGCAAGTTTGATGACAATGAGCTAAATAGAAAATAGAGGTCACCAAGTTGATGTCTAATTCATCTTTGTAAGTGTTGTGCTTTACTTATTTTTAGCAACTTAACTCAACTTTATATGGTGCAGGTCTGGTTCGTTATACACTCGATAACATAAACTTCATGGGAAAAAAGCATAATATGGTTTCAAGTCGCCTTATCAAAGGGTACGCGAGCATGGACCATTGTCGACACAATAGAAGAGTCACATATCGTTAAACAACTTCTGTCACGACACCATGAATACAAATCCTATGTCAATTGTCCTGAAACTATCTTATGAAGAAGATCAAGGCAACTAATTTGTCACTTCCATTACTGAAAACGTGAAAGCTCGCTAGCCCGTTAATCATTCTCTCGCTAATAGATTTAAACTTGAAATGGGTCGTCAAAAGCGAATCATTAATCATTCAGATCCTCTGTTGGTCTTTGTTATTTTTGGAATGTTAAATTGTGACGTTTGCAACTTTTTTGCATTGCATGAAAGGGTTCTTGTCCAGAGTTGATAGTGATGAACAGATTCTTGATGAACCACATTTATATTCTTCATCTTTTTTAATGACATGTATTATCATCGAGAAAACTTTCAGGAGCTACCCAACGATATTGTTAATGAACAAACTCATGATGAACCCTAACTCTTAGAGAGTGTTTTTTTTCCAAAAGTTATAATAAAAACAGAAAAACCACACCTACTCACCTAGTGGGCTGTTAGCCCTCATAATTATTGGGATTGTAATTATGGCCTATTTTCGTTTGGTAGGGCCGTAACCCATAAGCCCATTGCTCTCTCTCCATACATATATCTTTTTCTTTCACAACATTAAGTTCTTAAAATTAATATATTTTAACTGGCTGGAATGAAATCCATGTTTACTTGTTCCTTTAGTTATGTATTCTAATGTATTCATATCACTTGTCATATAGGTGATCACTTTAGTGTTAATCGATCGATAACAAGAAAACATTCGTGGATAAGAAAATTTATTTACTTAAAAATATACATTAATAATTAATAATGTTATATAATGCTTTACCTTGCTAATATGGAATAATGCATACTGCTGATCCTACTGTTATACTTGCTAACTCTCCTATCTGCGGAATATTAGTGATTTTATTATGTCTACAAGGATAGAATACATGTAACCGATGAAAGGCATAACATCTATCTTTATAATGTTTGTGCTTACGGCTTTGCAATCAGTTGCCACAGTTGAAGTGACAAATATCATTATAAAAGTTACAATGATTTCCATGATCAAAGCTTGTAAGTCTGTCCTTGGGGGCGTCGCTGTCCCTATATGTTTTATCTGTTGTAATATTGTTTTTAGGGCAAATGAAGCTGATATGGATCCTGTTAATTGCGCTACCATGTAGAAAGGAACCGGCATTGATAAATTTTCATATTATCCTATACAAAACTACTAATGTACAGACAATACGATATAATAATTGCGTTTGATGTATAGACAAAAAAGTTTACTTAAAAGGTAGCTTGTTTCCAGGAAATGTCTAACATTGCAAAAGCTATGTGACGCAGGGTACATAAGTTCACCGGATATATCCCAAAACCGCATTGATCATGACCTCACAATCTAACCACTAGCAAAACCGAAAAAAAAAAACCTCTCCCACCCCCAAAGCTGCAACACTTTGGGTTCATTTCTAGAACTAAGTACCGCACACCCACATGAAACAAACACCAACAAGAAGGTTACCACGACCTCCACAACAACCTGCAGCACAGAAAGAAAAACTTCGAATTAACTCTAATAACATGTAAGGCATGGGTGAAAGTTGATGGATTTTAAAAAGTATAAAAATCTTAAAAAGGAATATCTTAAAAAGGAATGATCTTACCTTCTAGTCTATAACAAAAGTATAAAAATCGACAATGACTAATATGGCACCTTACCTTTCATAGAAAATCAGGTGGATTTTAAATCCAAAACACGTTAGTGACTTTGAGTTGATGGTTTTCTGGTTGTTTCCATCGTGATAATAGACAACTCGTTATTGCTACTACCTGAATGTGCCATCGACATGGTTCTAAACGTATATAGATATAACAAGGTCTAGAAGGCTATATGTCCGTGTATATATCCGAGCGGGCACAACATCCGAAGGGATGATAATCACGCCGGAAGGGCACGTTTGAAGAAACTGGAGAAAAGACAAAACGATAAGTTCAAGGAACTAGGACATCGCTTTGGACTAGTCGTTAATGGCAAGCACTTACATGAATATCACCGCCCCAGGATTCACAGAAATATGTCTCCCACGCAACCCCGCCGCCTGACACAAAGCTAGGGTTAGCTCGGCTTCCCCAATTCCTAAGTGTCAAAAACAGTATATCTCTACAGTAACTCAGGTAATATAAATACCCCATCATCTACTGCTATCCAGGTAGCATTTATTGCATTCTCACACACATACTATTTCATGCCCCTCCGGCTCCAGCATTTACTTACTCTCACACCTGAGCTTGGTCCTGGGATCACCCCCGGGGTGAGGCTAACGTGTCTTTCTTTCTTATTCTCAGGTACTCGAGTTCCCACCAAGTATTAAGATTCAGGCCGTTCTAACCGGTGCAGATCTTTACTTAAACAAATTGGCGCCATCCGTGGGACCTAACATCTTTTCTACCAAAGAAGCAGATAGCGGGTTTGGTCGAGGGGGAGGTCCGGAGGATACGGACGACCGAGAGGAGACTCCTCCTCCTTTGAAGAAAGAGAAAATCGAATGTCACGTGTCTGCTCTCAAGTCTCTAGTAAAGAGTCACAATTGGAAAAACAAGGGTGACCCCATTCGCCTAGATTTCGAGATGGTAGACACAGAAGTACAGGGGCACACCGTCGTTAAGGGAAAGGAAGTAATGGACGAGGACCTTAGAAAGCCTTTCAAGGAAGCCCGAAGAACACCCTTTAACCGCCGAATCATGGAATTCGCAGGTCCAGAATACAAGATGTCTAATAATATCAAACTGTATGATGGCACCACCGACCCGGAAGATCATTTGAGTCGCTTTGCTGGTGTAGCCAACTCAGGGGAATGGCCCATGCCTATGTTGTGTCGGATGTTTCAACAGACATTAGACGGGTCAGCAAGAGGATGGTTCGAACGCCTCCCTCACGACAGCATCAATGAATGGGCAGAGTTGAGGGAGGCATTTGCTACTAGATTCTCTGTCAGAAGAGCGTGTTTTAAGGAACCCTATGAAATCACCAAGATTATCAGGAAGGCTAACGAGTCATTGACAGCATTCAAAGAAAGATGGACGGTGGAAACAGGATTTATCATGGGGGTGCCGGAAGTCATGAAAATCTCGTCGTTCATGGACTCAGTTAAGTCACCTGAATTAGCCAAACGATTTTCAGATAAAGTCCCTACCACAGTGAACGAGATGATGGAAAGGTTGGATGACTTTGTTCGATCTGATGAGGCTTATGCCAACACCGAACTCCCAAAAGGGGAAACGGGGGAGTCCCATCGCAAGATATCCCTTCCTTTCAACGAAAGGGACACCCGTCCATTCCGGAATGCTTGTCCACTGGAGTCACGAAGAGATGAATTCATAAACAGTTACAGGGGAAGAGACGCGTACCGTACGAGCAGAACAAGAGACGATAGGGCCCCATACCCTTCTCTAAGAGGAGAATACAACCGCAGGGTTACACCAGTGCTCACCCTCAATTCTTTGACCAAGCATTCGAAGGAAATTTTGGCTACTGAAACGCAACTATGCCTCCCGGTCCCCCGCCCAACGCTAAACCCGTTGAAGTCAGGAAACACTGATCGATACTGTGACTATCACCAGGAGAAAGGTCACTACACAAATGACTGCATTCAACTAAGGAAGCAACTAGAGATGGCTCTAGAATCAGGAAAGCTAAATCACTTGGTGAAGGATGTACGCCAAAGGGGAAGGGGATCCCGTAGCCAAGATAATCCACAACAAGCAAAGATAATCAATGTGATCAGTGTAAACTCTGTTAAGGACAAGAAGCGGAAAGTCAGAGAGGCAACGGAGTCATGGATGAACATCCCCATATCTTTCCCGGTTTTATCCTACGAAGACATTTCTGAAGAACCCTTGATTGTCAAAGCAGAAGTGGAGGGATACTTGGTCAAGCGAGTGTATGTGGACGAGGGGTCGTCAGTCGAAGTGATGTTCGAACACTGTTTTGAAAACCTAAATCCGAAGATAAAGGGTAGGTTAAAACAGACTCAAACGGACTTAGTAGGGTTCGCGGAGGAAGTATCAAAGCTGCTAGGGAAGATAGAGCTAGAAGTATGTTTCGGTAACGGAGGATTATGCAGGAGAACTTTAATGAAGTTTATTGTGGTCCGAGCTCCTTCACCCTATAACATCATCCTAAGGAGGCCCGGTTTAAAGACCCTTCGAGCCATCCCTTCCACTATTCACTCAATGATGAAGTTCCCAACCCCAAGAGGGGTGGCCACGCTAGTCACCCGGGCAGTCATTATGGCTGAATGCAGAAGATCAGAAAAAAAAACAAATGATTGAGGAAGATGGTCTAGAGGGGAAAGGAGAGATGGCAGTCACGGAGGAAGTATTGGTCAACCCATCATTCCCGGACCAGCTAGTGACCGTCGGTGGAAGATTATCCGAAGCGGGTAAGGATCAACTCAAATGCCTGCTACAAGATAACATGGGAGTCTTCGTTTGGGAGCCCTCAGACATGACAGGCGTTCCACGGCGGACTATAGAACATGCGTTGGATGTGAACCCCTCTCTGGATCCTGTGTGCCAAAAACGGAGAACATTTTCAATGGAAAAAAGTGGGGAGGTAACAAATGAAGTGGTTGAATGGGTCAAGGCAGGAATAGTCTGTCCGGTAAAATACCTCACGTATATCTCCAACCCTGTTTTGGTCAAAAAGGGGGACGGAACCTGGAGGATGTGCATCGACTTCAAAAACCTAAACTCAGCTTGTCCAAAAGATTATTATCCGCTCTCGAACATAGATTGTAAGGTAGAGTCCGTAATGAGATTCAAGTATAAGTGCTTCTTGGACGCCTACAAGGGCTATCACCAAATTCAGATGGTCAAGGAAGATGAAGAAAAAACGGCGTTTTACACGGATCAGGGGACGTACTGCTATACCAAAATGCCGTTCGGGTTGAAGAATGCGGGCGCTACATACCAAAGACTGGTGGACTCGACCTTTCAGTCCTAAATAGGGAGGAACTTGGAGGCATATATGGATGACATGGTAATCAAGAGCAGGGACGAGAAGATTCTGCTGGCCGACATAGCGGAAACTTTTGATAATTTAAAGAAAATTAACATGAAGTTGAATCCGAAGAAATGTTCCTTCGGAGTGGAAGAAGGGAAGTTCCTAGGTTATATGGTAACGTCAGAAGGAATCAGAGCTAATCCTAAGAAGACAAGGGATTTGGCGGACCTCCAGTCTCCGCGAACGTTGAAAGAAATGCAGAGTCTGAATGGAAAATTAGCATCTCTCAGATAAAGATCGCTACCGTTCCTCAACACCTTGAAAAACATAACCAAGGAAAACAAGCATGAATATCGATGGACGCAAGAGGCGGAGGCAGCTTTTCAACAGATAAATAAACTCATCATGGAGCTCCCATCACTAACACCACCTCGAGAAAAAGAAACACTTTATGCTTACTTGGCAGTGTCGGCAGAGGCTGTTAGCGCTGTTCTTTTGACTGACAGGAAGGGAAGGCAATGCCCTGTTCAATATGTGAGCAGGACGCTGAACGAGGCCGAAAGAAATTATGCTCCCATGGAGAAGTTTGCACTTTCTTTGGTCCACATGACTCAGAGATTGAGAAGATACTTCGAAGCCCATCCGGTGAAGGTCATCACAAATCAACCAATTAAAAACATCCTTAACAACACTGAGACATCCGGGAAATTGGCGAAATACGTTGTTGAGCTAGGGGCATATAACATCAAGTTTATACCTCGCAACGCTGTAAAGGGACAAGTTCTGGCTGACTTTCTCTCAGAGGCACCGGAAGGAACAAGGGAAGAGTTATACTTTCGGATTCCGGAGGTACCCGGAGAGAAAGATGACTCTGAAAGTTGGACTTTATTTACTGATGGAGCGTCTAACCAGAAGGGGTCAGGAGCAGGCCTAGTTTTGATAGGACCCAGCGGCATTGAGTACACTTATGCTTTTCGTCTCACCTTCCCAAGTACCAACAATGAGGTTGAGTATGAGGCTCTTTTAGTCGGATTAAGGATAGCACGGTAGATAAACATATCGAACATACAGGTTAAGGTGGACTCCAAGCTTGTGGCAAGTAAGATCAATGGAAATTATGAAGCCAGCAAAGACAACATGATTAAGTATCTAGCAAAAGCAAGGGAGTATGTTAGGATCACCTAAATGGACCCAAACAAAGAAGCTTCGGTCACTCGAAGATACAAGAAAAAAGTCTAGCTCGAAAGACTATGTTACTTAATGTTTATTATGTATAAGGGCCAAGATGTAAAAAGCTCAAATAGAAAGCCCTCAAAGGCAAATCCTTATTAGTATAAATACTCCTAGTTTAGTCAAAAATTAGGTTAGACATCATAGCTTCTCCATTTCATTTTTCATCTTTTAGAGTTTGGTAGCCACTTTTTGTTTCATTTTCAATCAAAAGTTCTTTAATGTTTAATCTCTTGTGCCATTGATCTTGTGCTTATTCCATGGAATGATCTAGGGATCCAACAATTGGTATCAAGAGCCTACAAGATTGATGTATTGATTTGGTTTGTATTTTTTTTGTTATTGATTTCGAAAAAAAAAGGGGGTTTGATTAATTGTTTGTTTGATTCTTGATTCATAGATGGTTTATGTTTAATCTAATATCACTCAAACCATCTTGTTAGCAATCAACGATCTCGTGTTTTTCCTTTGTTCTTGTTGTTTTGGTTCGAAAAGTGTTAAAAAAGACGTAGCGATCGAACGAGTTCTTGCTGTTTCGATCGAACGAGTGAAAAAAAAAGGACGATCGAACGAGTGACGATCGAACGAGTGGGAAATCAAGCGATCGAACGAGTGGAAAAGAAGGGATCGAACAAGCCTATCGAACTAGACGTTCGAACAAAACAATCGA